>JAQIXJ010000631.1:0-29833 GCA_034700185.1 Phthiracarus laevigatus
TTTATATCAGTTATTTTTGAAACTTTAGAAAAACGTTGACTAAAATTTAATTAAAATAAATGTTAGCTAAGATCAAACTGTATAAGAAAGTGAGCTCTCGTATTATGAATGTGTCGTTCTTGTTTTAAAACAAAAATTGTCACTTTTCAATACATTCACGATTTTTCATGGGGGTCCACTTTCCAGAATTCTAGGGGTGTCAACACTGGGTAAGCACCATGGTTAACTATGAGTATAATACATATTTATGCAAAAAATATGTTAGTTCTAAAACCCATGATATAAAGATATCAAATCCCTTTATTAATATAAGAAATCAGTGAAATCCGATTATTAAAATAAGACGAACATACATACAGACGTAGTAGAATCAGTAGCTCGACTTTGTCTATTAGTGATCAAAGTGAGCTAAAACACGAACGACACATTCATAGAGCTCACTTTTCTTGGTTTAATATAAACTAACCAGTCCCAGTGTGTCGGCCTGGGGGGTTACTTTCGGACTTTTCAAAATTTTAAAAGGAGGGTTAAACTACTCTTATTTAAACGACAATTTTTCTGTTATCGGCCAAAAATACACTGAATTGTTAATTTTTATTTTTTTAGAACTTTAATTCTTGGGGGATTGCCCTAGGTTATGTATATATTTATGTTTATTGTAAATTAAATTTAAATAATGTTAATGGAATTATAAATGTTTAAGCAATGAATTAAAATATACTGGAAAATAGAATATCACCACAAGCATTAGCAATACACAAAATATTTGAACATATTTTAAAGTTTAGTTATAAAATCGAATTAATATTAATATTATAGTAAATATAATAACCTATCTTATCCTAACCTAACCCAACATAACCTAACCTAAACCTAACCAAAGACTAACCAAAGACTAACCAAAATCTAACCAAAACCTAACCTAACTTAAACTTAACCATACATGAATTCATTTTTATTTATAACGATATGTAATACTAGTCTTTTGTTTTACTTTGTAATGTATTTTTTACAACAATAAATTTATTTTATAACGCATTTTATACTGCTATTGTTGCCGCCCTTATTCTATACATGCCCCCGAAATCCCTTTATTGATATAAGACTGCGGACGTACTGACATACATGGTCAAATCCATATATGTGAGCTAAAAAATCTTAAAACGATTTGTAAATCCTGTAAATTTAAAACACAAAAAAATTGGAAAGCACGGAAGCTCACTATTTATTTTATTCATAAAGTAAAACGCAAAACAGTTATGTTTTCTCACCAGTCAACGAACAAATGATTCGCACATTTTAAATACTCAAACAAATCTCATTTTACATGCAAACATTCTATAGAAGTATTCAGAATAAATATCTGTTGTATAATGAATGATTGAATATCTAATACCATACTTACATGATATGAAGCGATATTGTAATCGAATAAAAACAATTCTTTTGATAGTAGCATATGAAGTGTCAAAAAAATAAAATTTGATTGAATTTTTTAAATAAAGTAATTATTATTATTTATTACAAGGAAAAACATTATTTTTTCAAGATAGTTTGATTTTTAAAGATTTAGTTTTGAAATATACTTAACATGCGAAATTAGAACTGAGTAAAACTTGAAAATATTCTTTAGTACTGATAAAAAGTAAAAATTACGCAATTTATTAATATAGAGCGCAATTTGGACTAAAAAAATACTTATTGTAAAAAATGAGACGCTCCCTAGTTTGTCACTAATAATAATAATAGTGATAGTATATGGCACCAAAGAATTTGATCAACTCCTTCATTCATAATGCACATAACAAAATCATGAAATAAGACATGGGAGTGAAGCGGTTTACGTAGAATAGTAGAAATGCGAATGTTCGCTATAAAAAATACAAGGAAAAAATATTGCTAAAAGAAATTATACTTAAAGATATTATTTAAAGGATTAAAAAGATTTTCTAGTATTTGTCATCTGCTTAATCATAATAAGCATGAATCACACACAAACTCATTATTCGCTACAAACGTGTAAAATTATACGATAAATTTAATCTGTTCCTTGAAAACGTATGAGTATTGTGTAAATCAAATTTTGCTAAGGAAACAAATTTGCAAATTAAAGAGAGGTAATACATAATACAAAAAATAAATAGAATTATTCTGTATAATTAATATCCTAATACATTGATTAAAATTTTTCTTAATTCCAAATATTGATTTTTTAGATGTACACAGAAAAAACACAAGCTTTTTAATTGTAAACAATAATAAAAACACAACAAAGTTCGTGTAATAAACTTTTTTACACCTACTTATTCTTTACTGTTTTCCTTATTATACAAAATACTGCACATTATTTAACAACAAAAAAAAGTCAACTTAAACTGCTTAAGAATAAAACCGTGAGAAACGAAAAGAATTTATTTGCAAAAAATTATTTAATCTCAATAAAAAATCGATTTATCTCGCAATACGGAGCTTAATCATTCGATTAAACAATTATTTCCTAATTTATTCAAAATTTAGGCTAATAATACTGAAACAATTCTAATATGTATATTTTTTATCAAAAACCAATTCAAAACCTAAAGTGTACATAATTCCAGCTCAAAAAAGATATAAAATATAAAATAGCTTTTCATTAAATATTTTGTTTTCAACATTGAGAAATGTTTACGCAATTAAAATCATTTCTCGTTTATAAACATACAATTAAAAAATCTTTCCAAAAAAAACAAGTGGCAACGGATTTGCTAAAAAACAGATTTCAAACGTAATAATAATAAAAATAAAAACAACCTAAAGTGCAAGTTCAATATCTTAATTACAGCATTTATAATATTAACGCTGAAGTTAGAGCACTGGAAAAGTATTTCTGGTTAACGTTTATATAATCCATTCGGCGTATAACGTACAGAATAACGTCTATAATGCATAAAATTGAGTAATTTTTTTTTTGAAATATATAACCGCACCCGAAATTATATGTGGATGAGTGTGTGTGTGTAAACATCGTTATATCAACAGTTGTGTTAAACATTAGGTCTCTATCCTTTAAGTTTTAATTTGACAGCGAACTCTGCTTTAATGACACTTAATATCAAACTGGTATTATCAGTCAGTGTGCAGTCTCTCATTAAACATTTAAATGGATTGGCAAAAAAATTATAGCCATAAATCAATGTTCGGAATACCAAAAACCGCATCCGAAACTACAAGAAAAAGATGGGCACCGATTTATTCCCCTTACGATTTGGAGTGATGTCCCGTATTATTACCTAATTATATAACCTTTAGTGTTCCTTAAAATTCTGTATATAGTAATTTACTGGATTCTGTTTAGTATCGCATGGCTATCCACACAAACACACGCACACACATACTAGCAGTTACGAGAATTTGTTGAAAGAAAATCGTTATAAGTCTATCTGCAAGTTTTCAATGCGAAACCCCGTAAGTTAAACAGGATATCATTCATCGCGCATGACTAACATCATTGACTTTATTTATTTGTGAAAACTAATATTAGCAAGTTTTAAATTTAGAAGATTTGTTATTATCAGGCGAAAAATTAAAAGTGTTTCTGAAGTGCATGTTATACGCAGAGAAAAATTTTTCTTTGTAAAGATTTAAGAGCCAAAAAAATTACCAGTAGATTATTATGTGCAGGAAATTGAAAAATATGCGACTTATTTCTAAATGGAAAATTTTTTTATATAAATATTATTGTATTTTAAAATATCATTTGTTAAATAATTTTTGAATTTACTTATTCGAAGACTGTTTCCCTATTTATTTTAAAAGCTTACTGCGCGTAATAAGGATTTCCATACTTGAATATTCGAATGACATACCAGAAGGCAAACACACACACTTTTATTAGCAATTAATCTTAACGATTAAAATCTAAATTAATAATTATAATAATTTGCGAAAATTATAAATGCTAATGTCTGCGTTCGCATTGAAAATAATGGTTATATTCATAAATATTCATAATCAAAACTAATTACGATTACACCCAAAAGAGTTCGACACAAATAATAACTATTTCTAAACAAATCAAATAACAATAAAAAATATAATGAAGTTTTGCGATAAAGCGATAAAAAAGAAAACAACAAAAAATAAATAAATTAGAAAATCCAGAAAACAAGAATTAGAAAAATTTAATTACCATAAAAATGTCCAGAATAAACGCCGGATTCGAGGAGCAGACCCGAGCGATCCATTTCGATGAACTGGTCTTTGGTGACGAACTTGTAGTCAACGCCGTCCACTTCGTTCGGTCGCGGCGGTCGCGTAGTGCACGGTATTGTCCGCATATACACGTTATCCCTGATCGCCGCTTGCAAGTCGTGGTCAATGCTTCCGCGAACGAATCGTCGCGACAAATACTCGCGCAATTCGATGGGCAATCCGTAAGCGCACGACGACTGCACTGATTTGATTGAGTGATTCGGTTTTGCGCTAACGATTTCGGCCACATCTGCGCGCGTAAGACCAGCCACTTTAATGCCATCGATTTCAATGATTATGTCACCGGAATCGCTGAAGTACGCCAGCTGTCCATAATCGGAACCGCCAGCAATCGAGCACTCGTTCACAGAAATCGAGTCGTAATGATATATGGCTTCGGACCAGTGGTGCGGATTTAGTTGATAGTTATTATCGTTCGACGACATCATTTCGTTATGGTTATCGCCATTGTTTTGGTAATATGTTGGCTGCTGTTGCTGTTGTTGTGGTGGTGGTTGTTGTTGTTGGTGTTGCTGTTGGTGATGGTGTTGGCCATTGTTTTGCTGGTATTGGGAACCCATCATCATTTGCGAAGACATCACTCACTCACACACTCACTCACTCTGACGAACACATCCACTCGTGAAGACAACAAAAAAACGGTAAAAACTAAAGCATCAAAAAACGCAACAAACAAACAAAACGCGTTTATTTACATAATCATAATCTATAAAACAGAATGTGATATACGCTTATATCCATGTAATTTGAAAAATAAACCACAACACCACTAGCAGTGAACTGAACGCACATTACATTTTCTAACGTTTTACGATTTGGTATTTTTGTATAGACAGATATACACAGTATATATAATGCCTAATACTGTAATACACTTCACACACGAAATATAAACAAAAAACATTCAACGCTTAATACGATTGGCTAGAGATGTCACTAACAGTTGTTCACAAAATGGCGAAAAACAGTGCGTTCGTTGCGTTGCGTTGCGTTTCGTTCAGTGTTTTGTGCGTGTTTTTTCCGCCTCTAACGTAATGCATTGACATAGACATAGGATGTATAATATTCGCGTACATACTGTATGTGCGAGTGTTTGCCGTATTTTTCATATCAATTGATGTCTCGCAACGAATCATCGATTGTTCGCAATATTAATAATCGATTGTTTTATTGTATGCCACAATTTATTCAATTAATTATTGTTGACGTGCGCCGATAATCGGGTTTGTGGCCCAAAACTGGTGGAATTGCGCGAAATGATGGAAATGCCTGACGTGGAGCACGTGGTGGTCGGAGAGGAGGACACGAAAGTGGCTTTAATGACCGATAATGACGACACCGATAATGAAACCGATGCCGGTATTGATTGAATGTTTATATGATATATCATACGCAGTTCAATACTATCTAAATATTGTTTTAATGCGATTACACGAACATAAACTCGCTTTTCCTCGATATTTCCCAAAAACTATTCAATGATTCCGTGATTTATCGCTCAATACTTCGCAACTATCGATAAATTTATTGATAATTGTTTTTTATTTTGTTATGTTTAAAACGAAATTGTTTAAGGTTTGCTAGTTTTAAGTTTGGCATAACTTTTCGATTATTATTTCAAACTATTTTTCAAATCGCCTTAAGTATTAATTTTAAGTTTGTTTTTTTGTTTGTTCCGTTTCGACGATTGAAAAAAATATCGTTTGTTTGTGGATTAAGGTAACGGATGCGAACTGGAATCGAGTCAACTGTCATCAGTGGTACCAAACCTGATATCAGTGTCTGGCGAATGCAGCAATAACTCTGATGAGGAGAACGACGCGGACACTGCGCTCATCGGCGACGAACACATCGCTCACTCGCAAAGTGTCAAAATCGTTAAAGTATACCCAAATCCAAATCAATTGAAACTAAAAACATTTAATTCAATATCTGTATTGACTCGCAGGTCGTACCTCTACCACACGCGCGTTCCGAAGTTTGGTCGTATTTCGGTTTCATAGCCGACGACGAGGGAGAAATTCAGGACAAGAAGAAAGCGATTTGCAAGATATGCGCGTCAACGCTCGCATATTCCGGTAATACCACAAACTTATTCACTCATCTCAAAGCTATGCATCCTGAAGCGCAGCCACAGAAGTTAGCGCCCACTAATCGCACGCCAAGAACCGGCAAAAAGTTGGGCAAACGAAAGTCGGACGTTCTTGACTCGCCTTCGGGTCCGCTAATTGTGCGTGCGATCACTTATTCGTCTCAAAACGAAAACTATTTCGACGAAGACGTCCAAAGCAATGCTATACTTACGCCTAAATCGCCTGCAAAGGCAACACAAAACTCTTACAATACATCGCTGTGTTTATCCGACTCGCAAAGCGTTGTCGCTTCTGAAGATATAACGAATTCGGTGGTTAATTGGTTAGTCAAAGATTGTCGGCCGATATGCGTCGTCGAGGGAAAAGGGTTTCAGGAACTAATTCGATTATTAGCCCCCGGCTATGTTATCCCAGACTCTAGACGTTTGACCGCTGCGGTCAAGAAGAAGTACGACGAAGTGAGGCGCGATCTTATACTAAGGGCGATGCAAGACGAGTGATGTTTGTGTTTTTGGGTTTTATTGGATTAATAAATAGTTTTTGTTTACTTAATTCAATTCGATTATGTAAATATTTATTGTAATTATTATTGTTATACGCCATAAGAATTATGTTCTAGAAATTGTATATACACTGTGCATAAATTGTATTTATGCACGTAAAAAATCATTCACAATCATAAACAGTTTATTGATGTATGTTTTTAACGGAATGTTTCATTAATGTAATTTCACCTCCATTACAGTCTATTTATAAATAAAAAATTTTTAAGAATCGAAAAAGAATTTTATTGCTTATTTCTTGTTTATGGTTTATTAAGTTGTGATTAAAATTATAAAAATAAAATCGAGTTTTATTCAACTGACGTCACAATTTGAACAAAATAATTAACGTATTATCACGCGTAAGTATGACTAAAAGGGATGAATTTTTACCCCCAAAATCAGTTTACTCACGCGCGTGATTATGACGAGATAATACGTTAATATTCATAGTTTTTACCGTAAACAAAAAATCTAAGATTTAAATATTCAAAAATTTGAAATAAGTTTTTATGAATTTTAAATTTATTAGTATATGGTTCGTTGTGTTTTGATATTATTTTTGGAGATTTCACATTATTTATTTACCTGTAATATACTTCCTATTGACTTACAGTATAATATTACAGTTTGTCAAAAACCTGAGGCAAAAGTACTTATGAATTGAAAGTGAATTACGATTTTTAAAATCTAATGGAATAATAAATCCAAATTCTATTATAAAATTCAAATCCTATGATTATAATATATATTGTATATTTTTGAAATCCAAATATAATTTACATAAAACGTATCCAAAGTGTATAAGAAAGGGTTAAGGGTTCAAACTCCATCCAAAAATTTTGAGACATCCTATCTTGTCTGACCATAAACTTTCAAAATCAAAGCCGAGAGATTTTTTAAATATCTTGGAGAAAAGTAATAAATTTAATTGTCTTTCAAATATGATGAGTTGCATATTTGTTAAAATTTAAATTGAACAAAGTTACGTTAGACTAATGTTGAATCACTTTACAGAATACACTGTTTATGTGTTTTATAGTACTCCGCATATAGCAATATAAGCGTAACGGTCACAGTTTGTAGTGGACACAGCCGAATCCACACACATCTCTGTTCCTGTACAACCGCAGTTACATTCACAAAAATGCTGTGTAAATACACGCGGATATGAGGTTACTCCGACTAAAGATTGAGTGCACTATCACACTCTCGAATAGAATCTAACGTATGTCATTGATCACTTAAATTTGGTTAAAGCACTACACGTTAAACCGCTACACCGCAGAGAGGACTTCGCACCCGAATACAGACAGATAGGTTAATGCTTGGCCCAGGCTTTTCCCTATTGTGATTTGAAAGTGAAAGCCCAACCTACCCGGTTATCCTCTTAAAGAAAATGAGTTTAAAAATTCTTCGTATTTAACTCGAGGCCCGGTATTTATTCTTAAAACCCGAATCCTTGAGTAAAACTTTGGTACAGTTGTGGTCTTTTTGGCAGTCTAAATTAAAAGATGAATTTTAACGGGAAAATCTAGCAAAAATAACAATTGTTTACTATTTGGAGACTGGCTTGGCTGGCTATTTTGCTGTTTGGGTTGCTTTTTTGTTAATTTCTCTTTTTAAATTACTCAATAAATTAAGCGAATAAATTAAAACAGTAAACATAAAAAACGCTGTATAACATACTTTCAATCTTTGCTGTTAACCGTAAAATATAAAGATTATTTTCAAGATTTTTTAATTTTCAAAACTTTTAGTTTTTAGTTTTAGAAAATAAACAAGAGTGAGGCATATTATCATTGAATCAGATTTAGTAAATATTAATGAATCATATATTTGCGTTGAAAAAATTATCTAATTAAGTTAATGGAGTAACTGAAAGTGGAATAAAGGAAAATGAAAAGTTTGAAAATTAAAGATTAGGAACAGTGTACATGTCGGACACACGGACAAGGGGACATATCAATCATATAATGGCAAATTTTTAATATGCCATAAAAATTAAGAGTTTTTTCCTTTATAACGGAATCAATCTCAAAACAAAATCTTTTCGCTAAATTGTTAGGGTATAAAAAGAATTTTATATTTTCTTGTGATTATTAATTTTTGACGCGAAAATACTCGTGTTTAACTAAAATTAAATGTCCCACTAAATACATAATTTTTACGAACGCAGTTTATAATTGTTCTCTAGTGGTGTCACAGACAGACGAAATCCTACGAAATTAATAAACTCAGTCTTCGCTTGCGATATGATACAAAAATATGACTTTTTCGTTAGAAAAGTTGTGTTTAATATTGCTTGTATGACAGCTTAACATTTACTATAATTATATGAGTTAAGGCTATCAAATTCAATAAAGTATAATTTTAAGCTTTTCAATAAATCTAAATAAAAAAGTTAATATACTACAAAGGAATATTTAAACATACTTAAATTTTTCCTGATGAATGATAATGTACAGTTCAAATGCTTAAACTCTAGCGTTAGCTTTTCTATCCGCAATTTATGAGATTTCAAAAACTTTTCCGGCCACTTATTTTCATTCGTTAATATAGATAACCCGGTGGCTGGAATTAAATGAAAAAATAAGATTTCCCTTAATTTCCCGTCTCTATTTATCATTAATAACGAAAAAAATTTTAGCCATTGACTTGTGCTGTAATAAATTGTTCGTTGGTTGTTAGAGCGCAGAAGTATCGACAAAAGTTTTCGTCTAACTGCGAAAAGGTTGTGGTGGTTTCGCGCACACAATCAGTGATGTTGTGTGTGTGTCTGCGTGTGTACGGAGTGTTCAGTGTTGCCGTCGAGTTTTGAAGTGTTGAAGACTTTATAAAAACACACGTTTTTGAATGAAGTGCTTCGCTTGTAAATGCATTGTGTATTGCTTCCACTTGAATATTAACGACCATTGTGTTCATTGAGGCCAAAAGAATAAAAAAAACTAACAGAATGCCGGATTTTTTTCGGTTAAAAAATTGAAATAAAAGCTGCGAATACACTGTTGGTAAATGGAAAAACTCTCTGCGGGCTAAACTTTTTTTCTGCTCTCATCGGCAGAAAAAAAACTGATCAAAACTGTGTGTTCACTCTATAGTTTTTTGTTTGATATTATTTGTTTGAATGAACTATGGCAATGAACCGTACGCTTGGATATGTGGCCATAGATGAGAAAGGGCTAATTGAACGCAGTATAATTAGCTTTGATTGCGAACGTTCCTAAGGGCAAGTTTTCAATATAATTAAGTTATATTGTGAGAGAAGCGCGCACATACACACACCACGGCGTGTATATATGGTTATGTCATGTCAGGGAAGCACTGAAAGCATTCATCGCTCCAACTCTTCAATGAAAGTAAATTATTATCACAGCAGCTGTACAACGTAAATAAATTATTTGTTTTAAAACAAATTAAAGCGGTATTGTTTACAATTTTTTTTCGATATAATCAAATTCAATCTTATTAGCGCACACACGCATATACGCGCTAATTGCGATGCATTATGTGTGCACCGAATTATTACGCGCTGTGTTATTGTTTAACGCGTATAATAGTATTAAAATTTTATTCATTATAGTTTTATTGTTTTGTTCTGTTACCACTAGCTTTTATACTGTTTAATCAAATTTTTACGATTTAAATATAGCGAAAAATATTTAAAACTTTTTATTATTTGATTTTATTTACTTTAAAGATTAAAGTTAAAGCTTATTATAATAGTTCCGTTTACTTTTATTTCGCACATCCAGTGCAGCTAATAATGCCACTTTTCCTGTCGAATGAATTGTATTTAAGCTCAAATTTGATCAAAAAACACAGAGATACTAAACAACCCATTTTTTATTGTAATCAACCGTTATTTTAATTTTTCAAAATTTTTTCCTATTCTAAATTACTAAATTTAACTGTTTTTTTTGCCGTATTGGTCAAAATTTTGCTCACCGCAAGACCATTAGCGAAATTAAACATACGAGAGATAATTAAAGTTAATACGATTTTATAATGCATATCAAAGCCATAACTAGAAAAGTGTTTCGGTGCACATCGCTGTGATTACATTGAACAGAACATCGATGCCAAATGGCGTTAATGGCACACTTCAATGCTGCTACAGTTTATGGCAGCAAACATAATCATAAAAATCTTTATCGCCCCTACTTAGTAAAACTATAGATAAAGCGTTGCCTGTTAAATGGCTGCATTAATCCATTATCCAGATCAGATGCAAACCATGCCTAGTTTTTTATTAATGTTGATTATTAAATGTATTAAATTGAAAAGATTCGGAGAACTATCTAATCATTAGATTTTAAGTGGAAATAATTAATTATATATTTCGCTCAGAATTCCTAACTAATAACCGAACTATAATTCAATATAGCTGTTAGAATTTTATTTCGTATTTCCAAAATCGAAAAAATCACCAATCTATTCAAATTAATTTAGTCGTATAAAATTGTGAAAGCACTTTGACATTTGTCTAGAACTCGATATCTAGAAAACCAATTTGTACGGCTATTCTTGTTTTAAATTTCTAACGAGATTTTTCTGAAAATGATTTCGCTTTTTTTTAAAACCTAAAGCTGTCGATGCTGTGCGGCAACAATTTTCTGAATGACCATTTCGGTGTTACGTTCAGTTCTATTATAGCCACTCCCAAACGTAGATTCATCAAGATTTGCAACGCGTTAACTCTTAAATGCCGTTACTTTTCGGTATTTTGGCGATGCAGTCATTCAATTGGATGCTATCATAATATTTCTTCAGCAGAGCTTTTACTATGCTTAGCACACTAACATCACCATAACCGCCTTCTAACTTAAAGCTTTATGAGAGTTAGTTCTTATACCGTATATATATCTGTGTGTGTGTGTGTGTGCGTGGATGTCTGTGTGTTGCTATGTGTGGAAAGTTTCACAACTCTCAAAAAATATGAAATAAAAAATTTTTTCATTTGGAAATAAGCTTATATTGCGCACACATATATCCTCAAATATATATCTGCAGAGCAATATAATTCTCTAATAGATTATAAAAAACGTGGTAAATTCGTTTTTGATGCTAAAACGCGGTATAAAATTGCGTTTAAAAATTTTTTATAACCCCTTTTTATATCGCGGCAGTAAAGAAAAAATGTTTAGCACTAAAACAAAATTTTGGAAATTGCTTATACCTCAAAAAACATAATTAAATATCTAATTGATAGGTTGTCGTCCAAATTAATAGCTAGTTATAGCCAAAACATATGAATTATGTTATGACAGGGAAGCGTTTTAATTCAATGATAAATGTAAACGCAATGGCGATGAGAGCAATGCATTTATTAATGAACTGCAAACTTACGGAAATTTGCCATAAATTCACAGACATATACACACATCTATCCATTTCCTAATCTCGAGATAAGACTTTTTGCCAAAAGAGAAAGAGACTGAGACCTGAAACTAAAAGATTTTCTTTAGCTCTATATCAGTGTTGTTGCCCGATATTGATCTGCTATTTTCCCCCTCATTCTTATTATTCTAGTGTTGATACGATTCAGCATCTCTTTCGCTCTCACTCTAACTTTGTGCTGAATATCAGAATTGCGTCCTCCACTCATTTAAACGATATATAGCAATGAGAAACACTAACTTTATTTAATCAACTTTCTTCTCTATTTCGATTTAGAGCGACAAAATTAAGCAAAACAAGCACAACAACTGCCGCATCAATAACAACAACAACCACCTCCGCCAACAACACTACCACTAACGGATCTATGGCACAGTTATTCAGTCAAATTGTAGCAACTCTACCAACATATCCGACCATATCTTCTTACTCATCCTCTTCTTCGCCAATTAAAAATCAGACAATTATTTCAAATCGATTCTCGAGGCAAGAGCATCATCCACTTGGAAAGGTATACGCAACTAATTAAAGAAAACGAGAAAAAACGAAAAGAATTACTATAAATCTATTAATGTTAGAATTGTAGTATAGATAGGCTATATATGGCTATATATAGAATAGAGAGAGAAAGAGCTATTAAATATTAAGTGCTATTAAATGAATCGTTTAAACTATTTCTATTAGCATTTATTGAGCTTCACTGACTTCAGCTGAGTTCAGATTTTAGGCGCAGAGTTTTAATAGTAAATCAATCAATTTCAACGAAAAAAGGAGAGCGATTTTCCTAATACTAAGCTCTATCACCCACTAATACCCTAGCATTGAATCGAGTGAAAAGAGTTTGATTCGACGAGTATTAGCGTTAGTTTATTGTTTTTTACGCAATAATAATGTTTTTTTTCAGGTAAAAGTGATTCTTCATATTAGCAATAACCAGCACCAGGAAGACACCGCTTATTTAAAAGTAGACTGCCCTCGAAAGCACCTCACCCTTTATGACCCGACACTGAAGACGTCTTACGAGCAAAATCAAAGGCCAACTGCGCCCAAAATATTCGCGTTCGACGCGATCGTTCACCACAATAGCGGCGAATCTAATTCAAATAATCGTTCACTGGTAAAGCAAACTCGCGAAAAAAACTTTTTAGCGATGATTATCCATCTATTTATTTATTACACGCAGCAGTATTTTTTTATACTACTACTGCACAGCACTATTTTTTGTTATTCTATTATATCTTTTTTTATTTGTTATTCCCCGTTTATATCAGGAGCTATCTAAGGCAGCGTTACCCGAATTGATCGATGCGGTCATGAATGGCAATGATGCGGTACTATTCGCTTTTGGCAAAACAGGTTTACTTCAATTCACTTCATTGATCATTTTCAGAACCAAGACTTTTTTCGGAAAAATCTCCGAACTATTTTATTATGTGGACTGAATACCACATTAGCGTTTTAGAAATGGGATAAGCGTTTAGAATATAGCTATGTTTTAATATAGTTTTTTAATACGGAAAAAATCTGATTTAAAAAACGTATTTTTTTCGCTCTTATTTTCTCCAAAACTAGACCGGATTTTTTTAGTAAAAAATATAAATTTTTCAAAATTTTATATTCCGAAAATACTTTTCTAATAAATGTTTACTTTTACTTGGTTTAGTGTAATAATATATGGCATATTTTGAAGAAATAAATTATTTTTTAAACATCTTAACCCAAATTTTAATTAAAGAATAGGAATAATTTATTAGCAAAATTTTGAGCTAAATGCGACAAAATATGTTTACCAGTTTAAAACTTTATGAGTCCTAAAATTAACTTTCTTAGCTTAAGACTGTAATTTAAAAACCAATAAATTATAGAAAACAAAATTTTAAATTAAAATGCAAAACTAATCTTGCTTTTTGATGCTTTGTATAGCATTACTGTAATTTTATGCATGCAATTTAATTTTTTTAATTATTCGATTTTAAAGTGCAATTTTATTCTCTGTCTTTTCCTTACTCCGTATTTTAGAAATTTCATTCCATAAAAGTCTTAACTCTGAACATTTTATTTGATTTTCACTGCGCTGCACTTTTTTAGACAAAAAAGCATTCAATGCTTTTCATAATAAACTCTCCGTTTTTTTCTCTTATGTTTTGTTTTGTGTGATATAACAATAACTTTTTTGGTTATAATTTATTGCGTGATTTGCTTCTCTCTCTCTCTCTCTCTCTCTCACTCACTCACTCTATCCCTTTATCCTCCCCAACCTCCTCTTCCCCTCCCATCCTCTCTTACAACTCTTTTATTGTTATTATACTGTAATTTTCTTTTTCCTGTCGATTAATTTTTTAAAACTAGTTTTAAAAACTTTTAAGCGAAATGAAACTTTTAAAAAATTTTAGAAATTTTTGAAACATTTCTAAACACGATGAAATTGACGCAAATATTTTCGGAAATCGGTTAAAATTACAGTATCAAACAAAGCGTGTGTGAATTAAGTTAATTTCGTTCAAGTTTAAAAGCTAATAAACACGTTTAGTTTTCCTAAACCCAAATAATACCATTAGTCCATCACTAATGAGTGCTACTCAGCGAATGATAAAAACAAAACAGTAAATACTTGTTATTTACGAGTGTGAATCAAACATGCAATTGTGTGTGTGTGTACACTGTTATGCGCGACTATACGTACTGTTATGTGTCTGTGTTTTAGTCATTCATAATGAGAAAATCGATCTCTTCGGCGGAGTTAGGTTTTTGTCAATATAAAAACAAAGGCAGTCACGTTTACGACATCTTCTTTAACTCGTATAAGTGTATAAGTTAAATGGTTTTAGTTTAAGGAAATGATTCACAACTGGACCGTAGCTTAAAGGGAAGGCGATAGAGATGGAAAACTTTCAGTGCTCTCGTGACCGATGGGACTGAAATTTGATGGCAACGGACAAAAGTAATGGGATTCGCAACCAAATTCAATTAAGAAAGTTTGATAGCAAATAACAAAAAATTTTCTTTAGTATTTGGCAAACTATTCGTCAAACTTACTAAATATAGATATAGATGACAAAACTTATAAAAGTGAAAGAGTGTGCGACAAAATTAATTTGAATTTTTCCTTGTTTAAAATCAAAGAGTAGAAGTTATTTATGATTATAGTTTGGGGCGTGAATTGCGGGAATGACAAAATTTCTCTGGTGCACGGGTCTCATGAGGATTTTTTTGTAAAATGAGTGGACGGGAATGGGAGCATGAACTGAGTATTTCTTTCACTTATAGAAGAAGGCAACAGCAAAAAAAGAAGAAAAGATTATTGCCTAGAAAATCAATACATAGGAATAAGATTACAGATAGACATCATATCTTGATAACAAATAGAAAGTAAAAGGAGAAAGGAAGAAATTGTGAGATGAGAGAGTTGAGAGAGAGAATTGTAAAAAATAACATTATATTATGATTAGTGTTCCACATCGGCTGCGATGAGCTTGAGCTAAGTCTAGCTTAAGCTTAATTGCTGTTTACAGAGATTTAAATAATCATTAATATTAAAAAACCATTAATAGTTCAATTTATAACGTAAAAAATTTAATAAATTATTGCTTAAACATAGATTTTTATTTTTGGAATTTATCTTAAAACAAGATTTTTTTTGCTCGCAGCGTTACTCCAAGTTGTGCAACAAAAAAAATGTTGTGCGCGCAGCTATGATTAAATTGAGATAAAACAAAAGGGCAACTCAACTCAAGACCTAATATGCTTCGGAACACTAATTATTATTTATTTATTCAATATTGTATTTAGGATGAATTTGTGTCTCTCTAATCCCTTATTCAATAGAAAACATAATTTTCCATCTGCTTCAGAAGCATGACTGCACACACACACACACACACACACACACAACACACAACACACTCTCGCACACACTTTTTATTTGTTGCCTTTTGATCTATTTTAGTCTTGCTCTCACTCTTTTTTCTGGTTTGACTCCGTGTTGTTGTACAGTTCATGTGTATTATGTTGCAAGTTGTGCACAATTGATGAATTGGTGTCGCGAACCACTTAATGGATTTCAATGTTACGACACAATGTCAGTGTATTGCCCGATACTACTGATATTGCCATGAATGAGAAATGATTGAAACATGAGATATTTAATATCGAGATTTATTAGAAAAAAATATACTTTATATGTAATAAAGTCTTAAAGCTTATAACGTTATATATTATTGACTAAATTTCTAGTTTATATGTGTTCCACAAGAGAGAAAGAAGAGGAAGAGAGAAAAAAACTAAGATATATATTCATTTAATGATTACCAAATTAGAGTTTAATTGAGTCAAAGTATCTTAGAAGAGATTATGTTGATTTTAAGTTTACGTTTAGCGTAAAGCTGCGATTTTAAAGCGTTACGCGTGAAACTAAAAATCGATAATAAAAAACGGTGGAAAGAAAAACTATTAGCTCTTAAAGATGCCATTAGTTGGTAAAACATTTTAATTTAAATTTTATACCATTACGGGAAACAAGTTTTTCTGAGAGAAACATTATTCTTTATAACAGCGCGCACAGAATATTTTTAAAGCACTCGCAGGCTCTGATTTCATATGTATGTGTAAAATGTAAAAAGTCTGTGATTATACATACAGCCGAGTATTATAATTCAATTTGTAAATAAACCCTTATTTAGTTTTCGTGTATACCATACTAATCGCATAATACTTATTTTAGACCCGCAATGGACTTTATATATATAATCGCAGTACAGTATGTTCAAAGTGTGAGTTGTATGCGTGTAAAGTCCATTATGTGAATATTTTGGAAACTTGGCTCTAAAACTTAAGCAAAATTAATATTTTTATTTTATTTTTCAAATTTTTCTCTCATGTCTAAATAGCATGATTTGTGAAATCAAGACTAAAGTCAATGTATTGTTTCAATTAGTTAGGTTCTCTCTCTCTCTCTCTCTCTCTCGCGAAAAGGAGATAAAATTTTTTATTACTATACTTTTTTAAAAAAGAAAAAAGAGAAGCCTTTAAGTGAGAATCAATGTTCTAAATTCGCACAAATTTACTACAAGCAGCATATGTTTGGGCCAATTTATTCTACACATAAACTTAAATGATTATCACTTGCTGATGGGCGTTTAGTTCATTTGAATTCTGATACTTCTAAGATTATATTATTAATTTTTATTATAATTGTTTGCTGTGCATTTTAATAGTTTAGTAGAAATAGTTTCTAGAAGTTATTTCGTTTGCTTGAGAGATACAAATATTATAGATACTAAGCAGGATCCGGATAAATACATTTAAATTAATAAACCCTTAGATTTTAGCTTTCACGATTTGTAGTTGAGTAATGATGCATATTTCCACAGTTTTATCAATAATTTATCAAACTTATCAGTGACTTGTATGATAATATCAATATATTTTGAATCAAACTGAAAAATAGCAGAAAATTTAAACTTTTTATTTTAAATTCAAAGTTATTAATATTTTTATTTTTTTCTGTTTTAATTTAATAATAATTTTAGCTCACAATATAAATTTATATACACTATATCTTTGCTTTTTCGTGCACACCATCCGGATCCTAATAATAAGCTTGAAACTAAGAAAGCTTATGGCAAAATTTATTCATTAATTTTGTGTAAACTTTCAAGAGTTTGCAAAAAAATTTTTTAAAACACAAAACAAAACAAAAAATAAAACAAAAATTTATCAACAAAATGATATGTTTTGACGCGTTGCGATGCGATGGCGATAACAAATTGATATATTCCTGAATGGCTAAAATATTAATTTGTGTTTATGTTTGGGCACTGCGCTTATTTTTTATTGTTTTCTATTATACGGAGATATTCCCTTGAAAACTTTTATAATAGTTATAAATACGATGTGTTTGTGTTGGTGCGAACTTTTTTCTTGTTTTTTGGATTTAACTCGAATCCATTTTTCTCGCCACCAAAGCTAAACTATTTTTCTTGCTTACAGCATAAATCATGATCACGCGTCTTGTGGTTATAGTTTTTGCCTCAACTTCCAGCTCTTTTTTCCGTTTGTTTTTCTCATCTTTTCATTCAGATCTGATTCCATTTCTTTACGTTTCAATGCGCTATCACGACACATCACATATTGTAACAGTATTGGTCTCATTACTTATTTTTCTACTTGTGTGTGTACTGTACTGTATATGCCACCGAATCTATACTGATATATCTTTGCTCATCTATATCGTTGCCTATCCGATTCTAAAAAACATCGCTCGGTTTCTATCATTGCGTAAAAATTCTATCAGAATAAATAATATGCAGGAAAAATATTAAGAGATACGGTTGTAGATATGGTTTTACTTGTATACATGTGTGTACAAAGCCAGTCATAAATACCTTAACTTTGTACACTAATTCTCAATGGAAATTAACGGAATAGTTAAACAACACAATTCTTCCAACAACAGCATAACATAAAAATAAATTAAAATGATTAATATATGTCTAGCATAAAGTCTTCAATTAATATTCAAATTAGACTCTTATCTTTCCCTCCTCTCTCTCTCTCTCTCTCTCTCTCTCTCTCTCTCTCTCTCTCTCTCTCGAGCGCACTCATACTTAGTCACAAAATTTGCATTTATATGCGAAATTCTTCAATCAAATGAAAATTTATAATCTCAAGCTTAGTCTTATAAAATAACTTTTTTTGGAAAGTGTTGGCTTCATTTTAGCGTAAAAGTTAGCCTACAATAATAAATTACGATAAATAAGTTTGCGCTAACTCTTAAAGGTTAAAGAAATTCCTTCCTATTACGAAGTTACTGTGCTATACTTTTTTTTGTTCGCTGCTTTGGTTATTTAATTAATTGACTTATTTATCAATCTTTATTTATCACTCGCACATTTTATTAAAATTACATCGAATTCTCGTAAAGTTGGCTTTTAATGCTACTCACGAAAATCTTCTTTTTTTTGCTATAAAAATTCGGTTTTTGTAATTCTGAAAAATTATTTACGGCCATACAGACAGAAAAACTACAACACTAGCAGTAGTAGTGCTAAAAACAGTAGTCTGTTATCTGCTGACTATTATGAAAATTTGATGGGTATATAAAAGTTAACTTGCTTTTAATATATTAAATTTTTTCCATCTTCATATGATATATGACAAAATGATTGATCGTTGACTACACACTCACACACACACACATACATACATATACTGTAGAGATAGATATACGGCACACGAATCGGTTAGCGCTAGCAATGAACAATACATTACAGCATATTTTCGTAACAATTGTTTATCCTTCTGTCTTATATGACCCCATAGGGACCCACGAGACCATGTTGTCCACTGATGGCTTAATGGTGTACTCAATTAATTGGCTGTTTGGAGCGCTAAAGGCATCAAAGCGTCGGTTCGCCATCAAATGCAGTGCCGCCCAAATCAACCACAACAGCATCACGGATCTGCTGGCTCAACATCATTCATCATCATCATCATCATCACCGCCGACATCATTATCATCGCCAATTTGTGCATCTTCTTCCAACGTTAAATTATTGAAAAGCAATGCGGTGTTATCGCAACTGCGCGAAATGTCGTGCATCAGCGCTAAGAGAGCAGCGCATTGTCTAGACATTAGCGCTAATTATAATTACGCCAAAACCGATCACAACTCGATGCTGTTCACCCTTCACCTCTACCAATACAAAATTATACAGACCGCTAATGGCAAAAATACTGGTAAGCATTTTTAGCGTTCTCTCTCTATTACATACACACACACATCATATCTATTAAGTTTAATGGCCTCATAGCCTCCTAAACCTGAAAAATCATTTTTTCCTTCTTCTTCTTCTTCTTCGCACACTGTACTACTTTTGTTTGGTGTATGTGTGAGTGTGTGTGCGTATCGTTTTTTATAATCTAAGTTTACATTAACTTTTTTCTGGAGAGAGAAAAAAAAGTTGTAATAACAGAATAAAGTTTATTTTAATATTGCTATTACTATAATAGCATTTGATAAATGGC
This sequence comes from Phthiracarus laevigatus, assembly GCA_034700185.1. Lineage (NCBI taxonomy): Eukaryota > Metazoa > Arthropoda > Arachnida > Sarcoptiformes > Phthiracaridae > Phthiracarus > Phthiracarus laevigatus. Next base: position 20,312 of record JAQIXJ010000631.1, read on the forward strand.
ACTCATTTTACTGTTTAAAGAAGAAAGTTTTTTTTCGTTTTTTTTCCTTTAACTTAGTATAAATCTTTTTTTGCGCTGCGCTATATCTGCTGAGATATAATGGAGTGAACATAAGTTAGACGGAGAAGAATATTACGTGGAACAAAGAAAAGTCTTTCATAAACTTAACAGATTCACTGCTCAGATGTGTAATGTGTGTAACAGTGATCTGTACAATATGTTGCTGTGTGTGTGTGTGACTTTGACTTTTTCGACTTAAAATAAGTGACAGAAATATTTTTAGACAGCGAAGACTATGTGTATGGCGTGTGTATAGTAGCTATGCGTAATAATTTTGCCCGAAAAAAATAGTTATATAAAAATGTGTTATGACAACACATTCGTACAATATTTATCACTACTATGTTATTTTTTTTGTTGTTAATATGAAGAAAAAACATCATCAATTCCCTGAAGAGATATGCCGTGCGCTGTGCGCTTTTATATCTTAACCTTAAAAAAATACTGGGGGCTGTAATTGACAAAATACACATAACAATTTGCGCAGACATTATTAAAAATTAAATAATCATTTTCGGCGTATTTTTTCGCTCCTGAATTCGCTAAAAGCGCTATTTTAAAATAATTTGCGTTTGCGGCGTTTGTTTTATTATTATTAAATTTTATTTTAAATTAGATTTTTATTTTTAATGTTTTTTTCTTTGAAAAAAATAGTTTTGTTATAATAAATTAGATTTTAGAATATTCATTAATTATGGTAAATGAATATTTTGCAAGATAATTCTTGGCCTTTTTTGTTAAATTTTTTGTTAGTTCTTAAAAATTCTTAACAAACAGAAAAAAACTTTTTGTTTTAAAATTAAAATATTTATTTCTTATTCGGAAATTCAAAATTTTTATTAAAACGAATTAAATATTAGCTTACGATATTCAACATTTCTACTCAAGAGACGTGTATTTTCAAATTTTGCAGACTCATTAAAAAAGTAAACTATTTCGTATATCAGTTTAAATTATTTATTTGTCTGCTAAACTAAGCGATGAAAATTGATAAATCAGTCTCACATTTTATAATAAAATACGTTTCAAAAAATTTTATTTCAAGGAAATATTTTAAACATATTTTCCGTTTAGTTTCCCGTAAACCGTTTCCTAATATTTAAGCTTCATTTTTACTTCGTATATTATCAATTAAATCAACTCAGATTAGGCTCCAATAAATCAGCCGAAATTAACTTAGCTGTTGCTATCCGCTACTGATCTAAATTCTTCAGATATAAAGTTATTTTCAAAGAAAATTGATCATTAACTCTACTGCTCACACACGCACACACACAAATCTGATGCCTCAACATAAATAATGTGAAGTGTAATAATAATTCTCTGAATTCTCTTTAATGAAATATATTGTAGTATTATTTTTTGTTTGTTGTACCAGTAATGATGCCAGTTATAACTTATAATCCTATCCGCAAAAACAATTCTGCCGATTTACTATTATGTGCTAAGAGAGTAATTTATTCTCTCTCTTTCTCTCTCTCTCTCTCTCAACATAAAAAGCGCCTCAAGAAATTTCAACTAATGTCTTAACATCGGAGGTTATTAATTTAAAAACATTATTCTTACAAGAAAATGATCGCTTCATCAGTAATTGTTTGTGTGAAGTGTAGCGTCTAAAATTAGTATTAGGTTTTTATAGTAATAATCTTATTTATCTTACTTAAAATCATTTAAAAAATTATAAAAAATAATAGTGTAGCATATTCGTACTGTAACAGCAATTTTCAAACTTACATTTGTACTTAATTATTTTTTAAATTTATAAACGCCGAATATTTTTTAGCTCGCGTTAAATTTAACTATTCAAAAAAAAAATAATGCTTAATCTACTTAACTTCGCTGTTTGTTGTTAATATAACCTAATATAAAAATTATTATTGGTTTCTCCATAATACAAAAATAAATTAAAAGAGAAAAGAAAATAATAATAATACTAATAGCTATTGATTTTGGCGTTAAATTTGCTCTTATTTTTTTGGGTAACCATTATTCCTCAAACTATACACGCGATCGCTATTGCATTATAAGCCCAATTAAAATGAATCATTCGATTCCATTTGCATCCAAAACAATAAGTGATAGTGAACCAGCCAATTATAAACACAGGATATCTATCATTCTTCAGTTTCTGTTTTACTGCCACGTTTGGGAGAAATAAAGGAATTTTTCATTTTGAAAGCCAAAACTTAATACTGGATGCATATATTGTATAATAACATATATAAGCTAACGGCACAGATAAGCAGCGCATCGCTGGTGCAGTGCAGCTCGCGCTTATAAAATATGGCACAATTAAGTCAAGTGCTGGAACAGTGCTTTAGTTAACGTATTTTGACTTAAACTTGTGTGTATAGATATCATGGTTAAACATGCGAAATGCATTCCTTTTTCCCACTTATTATTATTATTATTATTATTATATAATATCGTACAGGCGTACTCATAAATTTTTAGTTCTTATGCTTTGCTGAACGCGTATTGAATCGGAACGACTTCTTCTCAAATGCATAATCAATTAAAAACTGACTGCAAGACTTGTTAAAAGTATGTATTCAAAACATTTTACAGTTGAGAGAGAAAGAGAGAAACAGTCGAAGTTTTCAGAAACATTAGCAACGCGTGCAACGAGAATAAGAAAAGTGAACAGAAAAGTGACGCTAACAGTGTCATTATATAAACTTAAAAAGGGTATAACGAAGAAAATGTAATTTTCATTTCAAAATGTTTTCTAAATAGAAAATCAAAAGCTAAGCAAAGGGCGACAGAGTAATAGTCACTTCATCTGACATCGTGTCAAACAATGTAGCTTTAGATAAATTATGGTAAAACTTTTCGTCGAAAAAAACTGTGTGGAAACAACTTTTTTTTTGTTTATTTAAATAGAATGGTTTTACCGTAAAAATAATTTGGATTTAAAAGTTTCCAAAATATTTTAATGATTATTTGGTTTACGATAGGCGTAGTTAATTGATTAGTGATTCACGGCTTAACATAAAATTGGATTTACACTAATGGAGGGTTTAAACCGCTATCTCTTAAATCACTCGATGACAATTATATCTAATTTGTTTTCTTTCAATTAGCGAAAATTAAATAAAAGTTTTTTCCTAATGACAATTTCGAATTGTTAATTATTTTAAAACTATGCAGTTTATTTACAATGAAACCGATAGATTAAAAACTTATTAGTATGCTATAAAATATGTCAAATATCTTTATTATCTAATCATATTTATTCAATCATTGAAACCGTGCATACATTTCACCCACGCTTGGGTGATCTTTTTTATTTGTTTTACTTTTAGTTGGAATTATTTTTTTTAGTAAACGCAATGCATTTGTCTAACAATAAGTGACTCCAGGTTTAGGTTTATTAGATGGAAGTGCTATTTTTTCTTTTATGTTAAAAGTGATATATAATAATCGGAAGACCCTTAACTTAAAGCGCATAAATCTTCACAATACGCCTTAATTGGATTAATCCTCTCGAATAATCTCTATTAACTTTTTATTTTTATAAGAAAAATCCAAAAAAAAACTTTCATCCATTTCTTAAAAGCCATAATACAATAACATATGCGCCAAACATGTAGAGAAATCGCTCAAACTTTCCCGTAATTTGATTGCGTGCGTGCATATTTGCCATTTATTAGTCAATATGACTCGTATCTTATATAATACATTCACTTCATGCCATTTAAATGTAGGCATATCATGGGTTTTAGATTGCGTTATAGTGTAGTACAACCGCAGAAATGAAATAATAGTAATTATTTAAGTGGTTGCATCATTTTTGCGACGACTTTTTAAAAAAATTTCGCTATATCTTCGGGTTTGTAATTTTGAAATTTCAAAAGTATTCGGTGCATGAATTGCGTGCCATTAAAAGTAACTATTATTTTTTGGGCGATAAAACGCCAAATTTGTCGAATAAATTATTTTTGATTAAATTAAGTTTTAGTAATAAAAATATTTTTTTTTTAGTTTTGCGCGTTCTTTTAATAGCCGTAATTTAATATATAATTTATATAATTTGTAGCGATAAATTTTTATGCTTTAAAAACAGCATTAATACGCTCGTGTATTATCGTAGCTAATTATCGAATTAAAAATTGTTCATTGATTGCGCACAAATTAAAATATTATTATTCGTTTGTGACTTTGAGGCATAAGCAAACAAATCAAAATATATAAGGAATAATGTTTTTAAGTCATATATTTCTAATTAATCCCTTAATCAAAATCTATTTGATCGTATTGCTAAAAGGCCAACGATATGTGTGTTATTTTCACATCAGACAGTGTCCGAGATTCTTAATATAAATTATAATTTTACGCGCAATTTATGTTAAGTGATATTTAAATTTAGAATATTAAATGATCAAAATTTTTCGCAAAGCAAATTACAGTATGATTTAGTTTTAGCAACAATTTTACTTATTTGTAAATATTTCTGTTTATATTATCAAACTTGTTAATAGCTTATTTTTGTTAACTAAACATAAATATAAAATTTTACAAATCAGAATAAGAAATGTGTAAATTTAATTTTTTTTCCCTCCAGAAAACAAGGGATTTATAGAATAATAAAAACAAATTAAAAAGAAGTTTTCTGTTTTCCCTAAACTAATTTGTAGTTCACTCTTTATTTAAAGTTGAGCTTATCAATTTGATACAGAATTTTCAAATACATTTCACAAACAAAGTCCGCGAACCAGAAATGTCCAAATACATTTCACAATACGACAAATGCATTTCACACATCTAGTTTTTTGTATAGGAAGCACTTTATGTCGAAACGATAAGTGTATTATTTTAAGTATTAAAATTTTTTATTAATCAATTAATGGATTTAATTATATTTTTTCTTTTTATCTTTTCTGTTTGTGAAATGTAAATCTATTTCTGTGTAATGTATATGTAAATGGCTGTAATTAACAATCCATCCGTCTGTCCGTGTGTTTGTCTGTCTTTCGCAGTGGCAACGTGTGCCAACATTTATCTTACTTTTAATACGGTAGATGTCTCAATCCATAGCCTAAGAATCTATATATATTCGTCATGAGAAAGTGTGATGTTTGTTATCCCATCTATGTTGAGAATCAAACCATATTTTTCGAAAAAATTGCTGATTTAAATGATAAAAATTCTATGACTTTCAGGTCATTTAAGCACAAACTCTAGAGTAGTATTAGTTATAGTAGCTTTAGCGACTATACCGTATTACTGCTCAATGTCTATATCAGCTTAATCTTTAGCAGGTTCTCATAAACATTCATATAATTTAAATGGAAAACATAGCTAATTAACATTACCAGATCTCTAAAATTTATCTATAAAGTTACAAAAGTTTGTTTTTTATATAATATTTTGTGGAAACAAGCTCAGTTAGAATTACCTAATTTTTCATTTGAAAGTAATCCAAATTTGTGCATAACAGTTTAATATTAAATGGGCAAATAATTTTATGGTAACAATTTTTTTCGTATCAAATTTTGCATCAAAGTTCTTAGTGAGTTATCACAAGTATTTTACTGCTATAGAAACACTAAAACACTTTGTTGTATTGTGTGCCCGCGTTAACGATTCGTTCGGCCAGTTGTCAGTGCATACTATATTTAACGTTACCCATGGGTTGAATAACACATTATTCTAACATTATTTTATCACATCATCAGTTTAATTCTAGAATCAGTAACCCCTATATCTTCGCAGTAATTCTAAAAAATAGCGTAAGCGACGTCATTTGAGTCCGTTGAGCGCCAGTCAACTAACTGAGTCAAAAAAATAAACATTTGTCAATACGTGATGATGCGAACGAAACCTAAATTTATTTGGTAATTCGCCAGAATGAAAGTTTATTTTATTTTTGTTGAAATTACCAAATAAACAAAACAATATAATAAAATTTCAATCAAATAAGAAAATTTCTCTTGTTTTATGTAATTTTTTCTTGCTTTTGAAATTGGCTTCGAAAACAATCCAATTTACACAACAACAATAATATTTCAAATTTGCGGCGGAAATGTATTTGAAGTTAGAGCATAGCCACTAACCATGAGTTCCGTTATGTTTAAAAGTTAAAATTCAGAGCTCATTCTCTAAATGTAAATCATTCTTTTTCTAATATAGTGAATCGCATAATATAAATTCAAAAACATTGCGCACACAAATAATTTATAGTTGACTTTTAAACATTGCGAGTCATCATCTAAATAATCATTACTGTATTTAGGATTTAATAGGTGACCCATGCTTTCGCATACCAGAGTAGAAATGTTGAACGATTCTGGTATCAATTCTAAGCAAACTTACGTTTGAATTGGAAAAATAATTATTTGGGTTAATTAATATACGCATAATATTCTAAAAAGTTATTGAAACAGTTAATTAACTTTATATAAATTATCGGATAAACATTCAAGACTAGTAGGATACTTCGTATAATTTTACGTTAATTCCTGCCATGTTTACTCCATTTACATCCAAAATCATTTATATCGAAACCCATTACAACGAATGCGCATTACATTTAATGGTGATTACAGTCAACAATAATTTACTAATGCGTCAATTATTTTCTTAATTTTGGAAAAAATATTCAACTTTATTAAACACTATTATTTGATTATAGAAAAATTTCGGTCACATTTTTGTTCACTTAATAAGTAAAGTCAAAAAATCTGAAAATTTTCGGAGGATTTTAATAAAAAATTGATATAAAATATAGATATATAACTTTCCAAATATACAAAAAAAACTATGAAACAAGTTTTTTTGCTATAAGATATAATTTAGACTGATCGACACTAATTGATTAAATATTTGTTTAATGCATAGTAGTTGGCGGTCGCTCTAAGCTGCATCTGTTCGATTTATGTCCAGCCACCAAAAACTTGATGAACATACTGTTGGCGATATTCAATGGCCAAAAACACGTTCCTAACAAGTAAGTGAATTTAAACCGAAACATAAATTAGAAGTTATTTTCCGATACTGACGTACGTTGTATATAAATCAAATTTCTTAAGTCGACTCTCGATTCCTTATTAACGTTTCGCACGTTAAGCTGTCAACTCCTGTATTCGTGTGTTTTGGCAATACTTGTATGCATTGCTGTGGATATGTTTATACCAGCTTATGTTTACGTATTAATACTTGCTTTTCTACTCAAGAATTGCTTAATTTTTTTTCTCCTGATAATTTTTCTAATTCCCAAAACTTATAACTAATAATAATATAACCATGAAAGATAAATAATCATAAAATCGTAAAACAACACTAATATTGGCCAAAAGCTAAAAGTTTTTATAATATAGAATTACGTTAATTATATGTATATTTTTCTCTTGAAATCAATCAAATCAAATCAATTACAAATCTAGGATTCCATTAAACGACAAATAAATATTAAAATTGAATTTCTCATCCCTTAAAAGCTTCTATACGCCAGTTTTCATTAAAATCTAATAACAGGCGAAGATAATGTGGAATCGTATCCATTAATATATAGCCACAAAGCTAGAAGCAGTGTTTTTACTGCATCGTTCACTGTTTTAGTATTAAAGATCCTATATTTGTTTCAACTATGCCGAAAGTGAATGAATGGCGAGTGGGAGAGTGAGTAGTGAGTGAGTGAGAGAGAGAGAGAGAGAGAGAAGCGGTAATAAAGTAATAACAAAAACAGAGCTAATATAATGCTAGTTCATCTTATTTTTATTTTCTTATATATATTACCACTAAAAACAGAGAATCAAAGTTGACCGCAGTCCTCAAGGAATGTTTGAGTTCGATGTTAGTTTGGACATCGGTTGTGGCAAATATAACTAATGCGGAATGCAATTATTTGGATACGTTGACCACTTGCCAATTTGTCACTAGAATACATCGATCACGAATTATTTACAACCCTAGTAAAAACAGGATCAGACGATTCGCCAACTATGCCAACAATTTTAGTGGTAATTATTTTTGCATAATTTTTTAGCTTCAAAATCGTTTTTTTGTCTATTTTTCAAAAAAATCGTTTTGAACTTTCAAGATTTGCAGTCAAAAGCGCGTTAAACACATTCGTAAACGTATATATATGTATATAAATATATTTGAAACGCAAATTTGATTATAATTAGCTTTCGACTTTTATTTCGTTTACAAAAAAAAGTTACGAATGAATGAGTTTATACTTAACTGGCGCTAATAGTTTTAGCTTGTATTTGCAATTGCAGTTGCGATTCCAATGAACTGTTTTTTATAACTCATTTAAAACTCAAAATTGAATTTCAACTGATTTGAGAAAAAACATCTGTCAGTGTAAAAATTCAATTCCTTCATTCATTGATGTGTCAAAAGAAAATTTAAACGGAAGAAAAAAAAGCGAGTACTGTACAACAACAACAACAAAAAAAATAGTTTCGAAAAAAAGGAAAATTGAAATTTCATAAGAGAAAACCCAAAAGTAAACGTTTGAAATCACAAAAATGTGTGCTCATAATAATAGCTTTTTTGCGTTATCTTATTTATATTGAGGCTATAAAGTGTATAAGAATGGAAAAAAATTGTTGACAAAATTGGGATCAAATTATATATCTTTTTGTTTGAATGGCCCTTTCATTGTGTGCGTACGCAAACATGTCTATCCTCTTTCAACTTTTCATACGCCACTTGCTTTGTGCTGCAAAAAACATTAAAGAGTTGACAGAGAATTGAGTTGTTGATAGAATGTGCAGATTATTTTAGCAATTTTTTTAAACCAAAAAATCTCGCTCACAAATATATGTGAAAGGAAAGGATTAAAATTGTTTTTGTTTTTCAAAACCCGATATTTCATAGCATTTTAACTCGTCAAAACACGGCAATCATAAACCGTTGCGGTCACTCCTTAATCACACTTTATTATATAAGTTATATCCGTTCTTACGTATATATAGCATTATATTTAAACAGTGATTTACTACAGGACGGAAAAGTTTTCGCCAGCATAAGCTTTTATTAGCTCACAGCTAAAAAGTGTTTACTTTATTGAGCTGCAGCTCTTTTCCCGAAATAATCTTAAGGCTATTTAGAAATTTATTTTAATGCGCCTAATAGTTTATCAAATAAAATAAATACGTATAACGAAACTCTCGCTTCGCATCAAACTTTCGTATTAACTCATAATTTCTCAAAAGATATGCCGATTTAGCAAATTAATGGATATCAGAGTGAATGTTATGCCTTAATTTAATCTTTCGACGAGTAATGTAGTGATAAGATTTGTATCCGAGAAAAAGCAATAAAATATTAATTCTAAGTGATCCCACTTATTATTAATACATTTGAACCAAGATTTCTATCGATCAAATTCAGTGCACAAATGTACGATAAAAATGTAATCACGAGTACTGCTGTCGCACACGTATCAAATTCATAAGCGATTTTAGAAAAATGAAGATGAAAATATTTTTTATCTGACTGCAAATTTCA
>JAQIXJ010000632.1:0-29830 GCA_034700185.1 Phthiracarus laevigatus
AGTTTTCCTCTAATAATAAGTGCATAATAAGTTGTGGCATAAGCTGCGGGTACAGTCGATGCCTCTTCCATTGACCATTTATCTGGTATTGGCCACAATAAACTATTATCTTCCATCACTATAGTGGTGGCCAATGCTCGAGAAGGAACAATTCCCATCACTCGATCACCATTTTGATCGCGTCCCGAAAATTCTATTCCAAGAACACAATCCTGTAATGCTTGATCATCTGGTAACGCATCGGCTGGTAGTTTTCCTATTAAATCATTAAAATATTGATTAAGGAAATAAAATCCAAGCAGCGAATAATATACCTGTTGCTAACATAATGTCTTTGAAATTTAAAGTCGCGTAATAAACATTACAAAGATATTGATTGGGTTTGCGTCCAATTGGCCAATACTTGTGTTGCGCTTCAAACCATTTCAAACTCGAAAGATCGCCTTTTGTTTGAATATTTATGAAACAGTGCTCAGTGTTGACCGGTTTAGACATATTATTTATTCTTTTATGTCTAAAAGTTCCAATTGTTCCGTTTTTGATCACATTAACCGCAAGATCTCGCTTTACCAGTGCTTTAACGTGTGTTTCGTCAAGTTTTTTGTTGTTACACGAATTCACAATACACCTCAATCTATCGCCGTTTGGCTCTAATCGCAAACAATTAATTAATCCAATTAAACCATTGTTTTCTTGTTCATCCGAAATTAGCCATATATTTTCATCAACCGATTTACTATCAATTGTATTCAAACTTGTTTGCAACTCTTTAATCCACGATTCATAGTTATTGTTTACAGCAATAAATATTTGTTTATCGAATTTGATTTCATGGACCACTTTTCGTAATAGAATGGCATTTATCGATACGGAGTCAAACCTATTGGCGATAACCATAAAACCACACTTTTCCGCTTCGTTTATTATTTGTTGATTTCGGGAAACAAAACTCGTCGTGTTTAATACCTTTAAAATTACGTTTTCGGCAAAAGTAACATTATCTTTGCATAATACAAGAACGAATCCATTACTTTTAACGCTCACTTTTAGCGTTTCAAATAAATATGGTATATTTACGAAACATTTCGTATCCAAATAGTGGGAAATACTTATATCTTTGTATATAAAGAAATCAATTCTATTATCCAAATCTGCAGGCAAACTAGTCTTGTCCGGAATCCATTCGTAGGTTTTTATATTATGCAATAACTCTTCTGATAAGTCGTTAGGTGAAGGATGGAGTAATGAACAATTTGCTGCAAAATTTCTGGGATTGAAAATGTTAATTAAATTCAATGCTACCGATGATATGAGAGCTGAAGTGGTATTCGCTTCCATAATATTAATCTTGTTCACTGATCCCATATTTTCCATCACAAGATCTATTATTGGCCGTAAAAATGATTCCTTATTAATCGTATCGTTGAGTATATCGTCGCATACAATCTTCACTAAATTTCCCGTCAATAAAACTTCCGTATTGTTTTCTAATTTAATTAAGTCATTCAAATATTGAAGCAAATAACACTTCCCTTCGCTATCAAAAATACTTTCATCGCTGGAATTTAAAGCGCTTACATTCGGTCTAACGATTTCCTTCAAATCCAAACCAAATTTTTCGGCGACATTAACTGCAATCGAATCGCATGCGTTCACATATTTATTCAAATACTGGAGTTCATCGCAATCTAACGCATTCTGATCGTTATTCGCTATGAATTCATAGCATTCCAATAGAGGCCTTTGAGCGTTCAATTTTCTTGGCGCTATACTTGCTTTTAGACCGCGAAACTCGATCCCTTTTGTGACACAAATATTCAAATAATAATCCAACACAACAGGTATTTCCGGTTCATTGTCACCAATTAATCGCGTGGTGGTATTGAATAGAATTGGATCGCAACCTAATCGCTCGATACGTACAGGCAAATACAATCCGCGAACGCTTTTGCTGAATATCGACGATTGTAGCATACAGTCGACAAACGTTACCCAATTGTTTGTCCACTTTATGGAAGCGCGCATTCTTTCGTTATTATATGCCAGTTTACTTATGCACCGAAAATCTGGACCATAATCATAGCCACGTAGTCTTAGTTCTTTGTAGACGTCTTTCGTTCCTAATACAAGATTTTCTGTGCTAAATAAATCGTTTTCCATATGTTCATCATAAACATAACGGTATTTTAAAGCATCGCGATAGTCATGTGGCGCATACACCCTTCCAGTAACGATTTCCGTGTCGTTATCAATCACAGCGAAGTTTCCATTAGTTTTCAATATACGAATCTTAAACTTAGTGACAATTGTTTTCGATAATATAGTGGCGCGATGTAGCGTTACGTCTTCAAACACAACCGGAAGTTTGTCGTAATCCACACCATATTCTTTTGCCAATTTCTTCCAAACCAGTAACAAATAACCGGTTGCCGGAAATAAAATTCTTCCGTCGATGCAGTGATCCATTGTATACATATAATCTTTTTCCTAATTGTTTTAAATGAAATTAAAATTTCGAAATTAAAAAAAACAGAAATTTCACTACAAAAATAAATTATTTAAAATCAATAAATCAATAATTTACGTTTAAATCAATAAAATTGTCAATTGTCGTTAAAGCAATACAATTGAAGTAATCCGGATATTGGTATACTAAATAAGACTTTTCATGATTCCATTTGATTAGCGGTGATATCATTGGTGTTCCTCTGGACACTGGATAATTGACTTTTGGGTAAATCTTTTCGATTAAAGGATTAAACCCAAAAGTATAGAGCTTTCCAATACTATTTAAAAATAGATTTATGTTTCTGTCATTATTTCTTTTCATTAATGGAAGATATGAAACATAGGATCCAAGCGAACGCTTAATAATAGGTTCGAGTAAACTGTGTGCAGATATTTCGATAACTATAGAATTTGGGGAAATTTGTTTCAACGCTTCGTCGAATAAAACTGGATTTATTAAATTGTCGACGAAGTATTTCCACATATACTGGTCATATTTATTATCGGAATATGTAGTGCTTATCCATTTTGAGGAAACAGTCTTCTGTGACGACCCATCGATGCTTTTTAAAGCAGTGGAAAGTGGTTTGATTATCGCAGACAATGATGGGCTATGATATGCGATACCATTGCTATCAACTTTGCGATTGAATATATCTTCAACAGTGAGTTGTGAAAGAAACTGATCAACAGATTCGCGATCTCCCGAAATGGTAACAGAATCTTCTGCATTATGACACGCGGCGTAAACACCATCAGGACATCTGCGTTGAGCTTCGTTCCAATCGAGTCCAATGGCTGCCATTAAACCAGGTTTTAGTTGTGTTTCTTCTACACATTTGCCTCTATAGTAAGCAAATAAAATCGTTTGTTCGGCTGTAAGACATCCATCAGCGTAAGCACATGCCAATTCACCGATTGAATGACCAATATATCCATCAGCCGTTATATTCAATTCGTTCAGTAAATCAACGAAAGCTATTTGAATGGAAGCGATTGAGACAAATGATAAGACGGGAGAAGAAATCGAATATTTGTCATCCAATTGAATACTTAATAAATCAATATTAAATTTATTTAGTACTTTAGCCGATGCTTCCAGAGATTTCTTAAATATTTCAATATTTATCAATGATTTCGCCATTGCTGTCCATTGACTACCCATTCCAGAGAAAACAAACCAAATTTGTCTTACATTGCCTGAAACTTCATTTGCTTCCACAGCATTATCCGAATTATTGTTGTGGTCATTATTTTCGAATATAGTAAAACCTCTATAATTCATTGGAGAAACAGACGTATGAGTCTGTGTGGCAGATGTTTTCGAGATGTCGTTTATGAGTGAAAGCATGTCACGCGTCACTTTCGATCTCTCCATATTTATTAGCGAATCAAAAAAGTATATCAAAGATTCATTACTTCTTGCGCACATATTCACTAATCGCGGGAGTTTATCGCAGATATCATTTTTATTTGGTGTCGATTCCTTACCATAAGCTTCCAGTATAACGTGTACATTGGCTCCACCATAACCCAAACCGTTTAAACCAACAAGTCTTCCAATAAAAGGCGTATTTTCGTTGATAGGTTTCAGTATTCCACCTATCAATCCTTCGATTTCGGGATTCGGTACATTTAAATGCAGATTTGCTGGAATGCATTGATTCTCGAACAATAAAATCACTTTACTTATTGCGCATAAACCAGAAGCGCCTTCAGTGTGACCGATGTTTGATTTTAATGCACCGATAAGTAATGGATTTCTTTTTCCTAAAATGCATAGCAATTAATTATCTCAGAATATTGTTTATTAGTCATTTTCATTTTCTACCAAAATTTTGATAATATTAAAAGAACAAAATTAATAATTTTCTTAAAACGAAATTATTTATGATTCTAAAACAAGGGTTTTTTATTGAAGGTATAACTTATATCACATATACCATACCATTGCACATTGATTGTTGTATAGCTTTCATCTCAACCGTATCGCCGGCTTGCGTTCCCGTACAGTGAGCTTCAATATACTCCACACTTAATGGATTAATGCCTGCTTCAATGTATGTGTCGCGCATAAGATCTCGTTGCAGTTCCCACGACGGATATGTAATGCCTAAATCTATATATCCGTCGCAATTAGATTTAGTGTGTACTACTCTTGCGTACACGCGTTTAGCCTCTGACCGTTTTTGAAGAATGGCCACAACACAAGCTTCTCCTTTAGCATAACCATTCGCACTCGCATCCAAACATTTACAGTGACCATCAGGTGACATCATATTTAATCTGTTAAACAAACTCTGAACGGTAGCTCGTGTTGATATATTAAGTCCTGCGACAATAGCTGTGTTGCATTCTCGACTCCGAAGTGATACGATTGCCTCATGAAAAGCTGTCATACTCGATGCACATGCGGTGTCAAACACTTTTGCAGGACCAGTAAAATTATAAGTTTTCGATAGTATTCCCGAAAGGTTTTGCAGATAACCCTCCACTTTCGTATAATCTTCGGCGTGAGCGTGCGGTACTTCATCCCAAAGGTTTCCAATAAATATCCCCGTATTTGAATTAAAAGTGTTTGGATTGATTCCTTAATAATTTAATATTATCCTTTAGAATAGAACTATTAAATGGTTGATATGTTTAAAACTAGTTTTTATTAATAATTTATTCAAAAAACCTTAAAATAAAATGCAATAATCGCTCTAAAAAGTAGACTGTCCAAATTTAGAAAATTTCAATCACTAGCCAGACATCGGCCCGATGGGTTGAGGCCCGACACGGCATGCTTTTTTGAGAAAATTGAAGCCCGATTTTACCCGAATCGGTATAATAATTAAAACTTGTTTCCGCTTTATGTTTTTGTTTCATAGCATGATAAAAACTTTGCTTTTAATGTATAATATGATTTGATTTAGCTATTTTAATGTTATTAATAAGTTCGAGTTACAAAACTATTCTTTTAAGCAATTTATTTGTTAAATAAAATTTTTTATCTGACTTTGACAGATATATGGATTTGTGTATGTCCGTCCGTCGTCTGTCCGTCTGGTGTGCACACTTTTATTCTAATTAAGGGATTTTGATCTTTACTCTAATAAAGGGATTTTCCCAATTTCTTATGTTAATAAATGGATTTTGCTAATTTCTTATTCTATTTAAGGGAATTTAACTATTTCCTATTCTAATTAAGGGAATTTAACGATTTCTTATGTTAATTAAGTGATTTTCAGTTTAAAAAGCCAATAAATAGTGTCACAATGAACAAAAGTATTGGGGATACTATAGCAAACCACACGCATTGTTGTAAAAATGCGCGTTATATTTAATTCAATTGTTTTTATTTAGTTACAGTAAAGCATATATATTATTACTAGAAATTTTTAATTTTGGCCTCATCTATTTCAACTACTTTTCCTGGACTTCCAATTTTTCTAATGAATACCAAAAAATTAAACGTAAAGTAGCCTTACCTAACCTAAACTAACCTAACCATAGCCTAACCTAACCTAACCTAACCTAACCTAACCTAACCTAACCTAACCTAACCTAACCTAACCTAACATAACCTAACCTAACCTAAACTTACCTTACCTTACCTAAACCAAATCCTAACCTCTACCTAACGTAAACCTAAACTACCATAACCTAAATTAATGTAAAAAATAAAAATTTAAAAAATGTTGAAAAATTGTTAAAATAAATATAAAATAATTTACATTTATTTTTGTTTTCACACCACTTTACAACAAAAGAAACGTTTTTATAACAAAGAGACCCTTAATATTATAAAAATTTGGTGGGGGCAATACGGAACTAAAGCCATTATTCAAAAAAAAACCATTTAATAATTAGATGGTAACATTATTACAATATGAGTGAATAAAAAGTGTTGCTTTTTATACTGTATAAAAACACATTATTTAAAGACATATATGACCACTACAGTATATATACGAGTGAAGTGCAAGCGTCCACTGTGTTTTCGTTAACGTATTTGGTGTACAGTGCATTGTTTATGCTATAAAGGGTTCATAAAAGGGTTAAACGCTATTTTGGGTTGGATTAAACTCTAAAGACTAACACGTGTAAGTCGAGAACGATTCTCATGAAAAAAAGTATAGTGAAATGCTTAAGCTCTCCAACATTAAGTGCTCGAATTAGCCTAAATTTCCTTAAAGTAATCTATATATGATAATTTGTACTGTAATTAGTTTTTATGTCAAAAACAATTATTCTGTTGTCAGTGGCAACACTAACGTAAGTATTAGCTAACGACTAACCAAAGTTTGATAACACTTACAGTATAGTGAAATAAATTTTTCTCAAAAGTATTCTATTTTTTTAGCTTTAATTGGCTTTACATAATCAAACATCTGCTAATCGTTAAAAATTGTACACTATTTACTTTAAGCATAATATAAAAACGGTATAAAATAAAAAACATATAACAAGTTTTTGTTCAAGTTTTTATTACTATTTTCAAAACTTTTCCAATAATACGTAACTTCAATGTTTAAAAACATGTTATCAAACGCTATAATCTTGCTATGTTTATTAATCTCCAAAATTAATTGTGAAACGTACGAAGATAATGAAGCGTTGATAATGGCATTGGAAAAATCTGGTGCACTTCTAGATCCACCGATAGAGATGTACCAAAAAATTCACAACGATTTAGCATTAATACGAACCGCTTATCCAGTGGTGGCTAATATTAGACATACAGCGAGTTGGGTTCCGGGAGAGTTAATATGCCAGAGCGTGACAAGAGATGCGATCACAAAATTAAATGACACCGAATATGGGCCAATCACTGAGCGATCGCTGGGAACCGCTTCCACCTATGAAGTGATTCATTTTTCTAAGAAATATAATTCACCGGTTTTAGCTAGAGTTTTGAAAGCGCAAGGTCTGCTATCTAATTGCGAGGTGAATGGCGTGATTGGTCTCAGCCAAAGCGTTACAATGAATTCAGATAATCGTTACACGTTTTATAAAGGATCGGGTGATTGTCCGTCTGGTTGTATTAATAAACATTACTGGGTTTTCACTGTAATGGATGGTAAAGTTACGCTGGAAAGCGAGTCTGGCACTGATGGCAGTACTGCCAGCTTAAGTAATCAAATTGTTTAATTTTACAAATCGATTAAAATAATATTATAGTGTAATGATTCATAAATAAAATTATTATTAATAAAATCGGCGTTTTCATTCAAAAAACAGCAGGCTTTCAAAATATCACCAAATTTCATCGTTGACATAAATAAAAATCCTAATAAAATACAGAATATTGAATAACAAATAGAATGGCAACATTTTTTGTCAGTTTCTTTTAAAATAAGCGAAACAATTAACTGTTAAGATCAAGTTATCGATAAAACAATTTAATTCACGGTATTCATGTTTCAATATACAACACTGTATAATTTGCCGATAATTATCTATTTTACTAACCTATAAATCGTATAGATTTAATTTGATTGTGAAAAAAACAATATTTTAAATACGAAACTGAGCTCATTTATGTTAGGCGCGTCCATTTTTCGCTAATAAGCCACAATTTATGAGCGGACACGTCGTCGCACGCGTCCTCTGAAGGATTATCAAATTTATTTCGATTATAATATAAACCATTTTGATCGTTAAGTTCAGGCGATAACGCGCAATACATGATGGGATTTGCGCCTTGTTTCGTAGTTAATGACAGTATACTGATAAATGGGTTAACGAAATGTCGCCAAAAATTCAGATACCAACCAGTGTGGCGATTGATTTCGGTGTTCACTATTCCGGGATTTACCGCAAACACTTTCACACCGCTGTCCTTCAAAAGTTGCGCCAAACGTCGCGTAAACAGTAAGTTCGCGAGTTTACTCTGACTGTACGCTTTTTTAGCGTAATATCTCTTTCGATCCCAATTAATGTCGTCGTAATCCATTTCTGCGGTGTGATGTGCGGCACACGTCACGTTAACCACACGACTGGGCGCCACTGCTTTCATATTCGGCAGCAGAAGCATTGTGAGCAGAAAGTGGCCAAAATGATTGACACCCAAATGCGTCTCAAACGCATCGTCTGTCTTACTCTGATTGCGAAGCATAACACCAGCGTTATTGATCAGATAATTGGGACCCGTTTCTGTTTTGTTGAAGTTTTTCACGAATTCGTGCACCGATGACAGCGAAGATAAGTCAAGCTTACGGCAAATCACTTGCGGATTCTTCGTGTCGAGGATAATGTTTTTGCGCGCATTCACGCAACTCTCCAGATCTCTGCAGGCGAGTACCACTCGTGCGCCTCTCTTCGCAAACTGTCGCGCAACTTCTTTGCCCAAACCTGTGTTGCTTCCCGTAACGATCGCTGTTTTGCCCTTTAAATCTTCTTCGCCCGTGTATTTAACAGTTCCGTATTCTTTGATGAGAATAATGGCTCCGATGCCGGTCAGAACAGAACTGCCCACAACAACCGGCCATTTGCTAAGTACTTTTAACATCTTTGTTTATGTATTATTTGAGTTAAACGAATGTTATCGCGTTTTTCAAAAATAAATAAACGTCTGACGAAATAAAAACATCGGCGAAGAGCTGAGAGCGAAACACGTGCTCGTAATGTTTTTATTAAAATTTTAACCCTTGAATTCAATATCACCATTCAAATATTACGTTTACATTTTACTGTTTCAGTGTCTGAGTTCGATAAAACTGAATAAATACGTGAAATATTGTACCCGTGTGTTATTAATTTATCGGCCTATTTAATTTGGTAGTTTAGTAATAAAATATTCGTATCTATCAAAATTTTTCGCATTCCGAACTTTAACGGCTACTTTATAAATCACGTGATTTTAGGAGTTTAAATGATTTTTAATTTAAATTATTCCAAAATTTCAAAAACGAAATGCATATAAATAAATGAATAGATCATATAAATAAATTACAAAACAATAAACGCAAAAAATTGTTAACGCAATTAATTTTATTTAAAAGTCATTTGATTTTGTCTTTCTCGGTCAACACAGCGGTGCCATTATTTACCGAAAAAGTCCAATAAAGCCTATTAGCTCCCGAACCCTTATGAAATGTGTACGTTTTGTTATAATTGTAAATAATATTTGCGTCACAAACTAGTATACCGTCGACACGACACGCGCATCCGGCGGTCAATAACCCGGTTTCAGTTAACTTATTGATGAGTACCGGCGAGTTGTATGCGCGGCTAAAATTAATCGCAACGTAATGCGACGACTTTTCCACGCTTTTAATGGGTCCGTATTCGCTGTCATTTATCTTCCGAACCGTTTCGTCGCTCAGATTTTCGTTGCATAGTATTTTTCCCGAATACCAATTCGGCTGATACTTAATGTCGGAAACTTCGGGAAACGATTTACGTATCGCTGCTAAATCGTTGTGAATTTGTTGGTACAGTTCGGCTGATGGTTCCAGCAGTGAACTTGATTTTTCTAATGCTATGTTCGCCGCTTCCGTGTCGTTGAATGCCTCGCTTATGATTATTAATGCTGATATATTAACCATTAAACATAACACAGTTTTATTTATCATTACTACTTGTTTTTTGAGATGTTTTGATTTTAATAAAAGCACTTGAAGTCAGAATTGTCACTTTAAAAAATCAGTTCCCGTTTGACTTTATAAGTTTTTTCTTAGAAAACGTGTTTTCACATAAAGAAAAAATAGAGAAATAAGCGGTACATTTTTCGAAATACTGCCTCTGTGTGTCTACCAGATGGTCCAGTACTGTAGTGTGAGGTTATTTGAGGCTTTTTGACTTTAACTTTCATAACAATGATTGTTGTAGTAATCCTTAGGTATGCGTGCTTTCCATTGTTATGATTGGCCCTAACTTTTCACGTTAAATATGATGTGGAGTTATTGAAATAAATAGGCGAACATTGCTTTACGATTATCCCCATGTCATACTTTCGGACACGTGTGAGACAAAGTTTGTTACAGTTTAGGGAATATTGTGTAAACGAATAACTATTTGAAGTTAAGCTTTTGTCGATAGTTGTAGTTTAGTTACAAAGTAATCGAATTTATTGTTTTTGTTTAACAATGTGCTAAATTCCGTAAAAGTTATTGTTTGCTTAGAAAAATAATAAATAATTAAATGAAAAAATTAGCATAAAATCATTAGTCTGTTAAGTTTTTTACTTAGTTTTAATTAACTTTTGTTTTTTGCGTGAAAAAAGTTTGTATTAATTATTTGTTATGAATAAATTTTAAAAAATCTTTGCTGCAACGCATCACAGCGTATCGCTTCAAGTAATATAATAAATTTCGTCTCGTATTTATCTGGCACAACAAATACCCCAACTGTTTAACTACTATTGTTTTGGCAATATATTCTAATGGCGTTAATTATGAACGATATTTACGTGTATATATAAAAATGGCACAAAACGTTTTAACAGTTTAACCAAAACATAAACAAAACCGTCGCACAAACCATTCATAACGTTCATATCGTATATTGATGTTTGCATACATCATTAATCTCTCGGCATTTTTCGCCACTAATGAGTTATCAAATTTGTAAAATAAATTTTTCGTAAAAAAGTACATATAAAAATAACAAAAAAAAAATGACTGAACAGCAAAACTGTGCACTATTTCTAAATGAGACTGTAAGCGATTTCGCCGTAATCATAGGCGAAAAAACAATTCCCGGTATAATTTAAATTATTTTTGTCACTCAATTAATCACGCACACAATAATTTGTTTGTTTTCCCACACGAATACAGTGCATAAGTCAGTGCTGATGCAGTGGAGTCAGTACTTTAACGCGTTGTTCAACAGCGAAATGATTGAATCCAAGTCCAATGAAATTCAGCTGAAAAACTGTTTACTCAAACCGTTTCTAACGGTACTAAAGCTATGCTACGACATCCACATCACCGAACAGGAGTGGAACGACATGAAGATCCAGGAGCTGTTCGAGTCGATCATAACCGCCAACTATTACCAGTTCATTGAGTGCGAACGAGTGCTGTCCCAGAAGATGATCGACTTGTTTTCGTACCGAATATCCCACGAATACGTCGAACAAAACGATCGAAACGGTGTCAATGGTTGCAATTCGATGCTTACCATATGGGAACTGTTGGAGATGTCGAAACTGCATAACTTGATGCTACTGAACGAACTTTGCCTGAATTTCGTGGACGAAAACATAGGTTACGCGTTCGAAAACTTCGACAAACAATTCGTTTCGGCGGACATTGTGCTGGACGTGATCAGTCGTGACACGTTCGGCGCGAAGGAAATCGAGATCTTTAAACTGGTGAACAAATGGATCCGCAAGAATCGGGTGCGAAATAACCTGAAGTGTATCGAAGAGACGCTACTCCTGAGCAGTGTTCGCCTGTCGTTAATCAGTTTAGAAGACATTAAACTACTAGTGCTTAAGAGCAATCTATACGAACGCGAGTACATCGAGAACGTTACGTCCGGTAAATACGAACTGAACAGCGAGTTATCGCAAAACTTTCGCACGTGCTATGAGAGCGAGAAGATCTTCACCACAGTTAGCTGTAATAACGTGTGCGTCACGTCCGCCGATAAACTATCCGTGTGTTTCACATTCATGCTACTAATGCCCACGAAAATCAATCACATTATGTTCGAAATTAAACCGTTGCACGAACTTTACACACTGCACGACAATCATCGGCGATTTAACGCCAATTATTGGGTGGGAATACCGGACACCAGTGCCGAGAATGGCTTCAAAAAGATTATCGATTATCGTCAACATTCGTGTGTCGGCGAACAGGACCTCTACTTCGAAACGCCACACGTAGTCAATTCGGTGCGCATTCTCGTGGAAACGGAGCGTTCTTTTATCGAGAAAAAATCGTTCCTAATTCGTTCGCTGTCGTACGGATACACGAAACGTCCCTTACTGTTAGTGAATAACTGTATTTGTCCGAAAGAGAATGTGTGCGTGAAGTTCGGCGCGTTTTGTAGCACGTCGTTCATAATGCCGGTCTACACGCGAATCATTAACGAACACGTGTTGGGTCTGACAGAGGAGTACCTCTGCTATGGGCCCAAACAGGTTCGCGTTAATCTGTTGAGCCATCAGTTCGAGAAACCGTTGCCGCCCAACGACAATCTTACCGAATACGAACGAAAGCCTTTCTTTTTGATTCGTTTACCGCAACCGGTTTACGTTGATTGCCTACAATTTGAGCTCCATTTAGATATTGACAGCTTTCGCGATGAAAATGTTTCCGCATACTGCTGTATTGACGTGTGTTCCTCATTCAAGAACGATGTAAGTAACGCCGTTTGGGTGACAATAGCGGAAAAATCGTGCCTAAACAAGTCTGGGTTTTATAACATTGAGTTTGATTTGCAACAAGTGTTGGCGCTTCGCATATCCGGTTTTCGTGTCGATAATGAGAATCACGTGAAATATCCGCTAAATATTTCCAATTTTAAAGTTCCTGCCGATCGTACGTCTGATTACTGGCTCTATGGATATCACATGCAGTAAATGTAATGTTTGTAGTGAACTCGGATCAGTGTTAACCGTTATTGTTTTAAGTCATATAATCGCGTAAAAGTGTGCGAAAGTAGCGAATCAGCGTTTATTATTGTTTTACACTATAAACATGAAGTTATATTTGTTTTAATTTTCACATTAGCGTTTGTATAATTTAAATTTACTCCAAAATAAGTTGTTTACATATACTAAAACTTAAATAATATCGATTTGTGTGCCGCAATAATAAAATGAAGTTTTTGCTATTTTTGCGCAAATTTACGCTATTTGTCGAATCAAATAGTTGTTTCGCATTCATTTATTATTAATGAATTTCACTTTAATTCACTAATCAAATATGAGAAAACATTTTTTTCAATTAATCAAATTAATATTAGTGTCGATATGTTTTTAACAATGAAGTGTTAATTAAACTTATTTTTTACGAACAATGTATTAATGAAACTCAATCGTTATTTTGTTTTTCTATCATTTATTGTAAAACTTTTTTCGTTTGAATCGAAGGTTAAGTAGATTTTATAATAAATTGTTTTTAAAATCTAATCAAAATATATAGAATATGATTTAAAACATACTAATTTTACCATAAAAATAATGAATTTTATTGACTTGTAAAAATGAAAATACGGAAAACTGTATGATAAGATAAACAAATGATTATATTATAATAAACATTAAATTTACAATAAACAATAAATTTACGGTA
This sequence comes from Phthiracarus laevigatus, assembly GCA_034700185.1. Classification (NCBI taxonomy): domain Eukaryota; kingdom Metazoa; phylum Arthropoda; class Arachnida; order Sarcoptiformes; family Phthiracaridae; genus Phthiracarus; species Phthiracarus laevigatus. Next base: position 13,746 of record JAQIXJ010000632.1, read on the forward strand.
ATTATTTCATTCATAAATCTTTAGAAACTGTTCAAACATATGGTCTTATTTAAAGCCTTGAAAATATTTTATTTTTAACTCACTTTTCAAAGTGAACAAATGCACTTGTTATGTGTGTGTAGGCTTTATTAACTGAATTAAAAGAAACAGATATTTGGATTTGACTATTCTGTCCGTATGTCTGTGCACACTTCAAAATTTTGAAAAAGTAAATAAAAACTAAAAATAACAGATTAAAATACGATTAAATCGATTAAAATAAAAAATATTTTAAATATCTTAAAAAAGTATATAAGGGTTTAGCCAGGTTCTTATTTTAATAAAAGACCTTTACCTATTCCTTATGTTAATAAAGGGATTTTTTGTCAATAGAGATTATAATGGTCATAAATAAAGTCAAAAAATACCAAATTAGGGTCATAATTGAGGCTTGGAACTCCCGTTTATAATAATAATTAAGTGATTTAATGGGGTCAAACGGACAAAAAATCTGGTATATATGATTAAAATTAGATATATACAGACTGTTGTGGTGCTTTGTGACTGAAAAGCAGATTATGAATTTATTACATTAGTACCATATATGAGGACGCTTTTTGTTTTTAATGTGTTTTCGTAGCCTTGAAACTATCGCGTATGCAGTCGTGTAGTCGATTCGTAGTGTATTTCTGAATTAAAAATAAGCTCTAAGTCGCGTAAAGACAAAAAGCGTCCTCATGTATGATTAGTACATGCTTTAGTAGAGGACAAATTCGTAAGTGGGGCAATGAAAAACATAACAAAATTCAGACATTTCCAACATACATCTTCTACACTTATAGAACGAGTTTAACTTACAATCTTGATTAAAATTATTTAAAAATATACTATTTAAATTATTAATTATACATATACTTTAAGTTAAAGACACCAGATAATGTTAGCATAGTAAAACTAATCATAAGAATGCAATTAAATGAATTTAGAAATATGTATTAGACTATGATACGGGCCCTCGATTTTTCGGGTCCAGCGGTCCCCCGTCGGGCTTTGTCGGGCTCGGGCCTCATGTTAATAAACTGTATCGGGCCGGGCTTTTGCGCCAAAAAAATAAAATCCCAAAAATTTTAATTTTGGTAAAATATTAAAATAAACATTGTTAAATTATACAAAAATTAAAAAAAATAATAGAATATCATTAAAACTAATCGTTAGTTGCAGATAATCGTAAGCATAAATTAACTATAATTATAACATAAACAGATATATAAAAATTTAAGTCAGAATTTAATTTTGTGATTAAAAATGTTTTTAGTAAAATCCGGCTGGGTCGGGCATTGAATAATTAAATTTATCGGGCTCAAGTCTTTCGGGCTTGCATCGGGCTCGGTCCTTGACATTTTAACATTTTCATAGCCTAATATGTATAGGCCAATCATTTAGGCTAATATAGCATCTAATTTAGAGTATAAGCAGGTTAAGACTATAATAGTTAGTTCAAACTTATTTTAAAGCAAGATAGATACAGTCATATCTGATTGTAAAGTTAAGTTCAGTTAGTATATGGTCGCTCCATATCAGTTCGCTCGCTCCCTTTAGTTTTTATTATTTTTCTTAGTTTAAACTTTTTCCGATATTAATCTTTCCGACTTCCATAGTGATAGTTTTCATTTCTGATCGCGTTTCCTTAAACTCTTCAGTGTCATCTTCATCCATGTATTTTGATTTTTCAATCTTTTCGTATTTTGCAACAGTTGTTCCAGGATTTATTGTAACTGGTACTTGTGTTAGATTTGAAATTAAAAATACATTTTTATCAGTGTATTTGTAACATACTTCAACTAAAATATTTTGTTCCTAAAATTTAGAAAATAAAAAGTGCATTAAACTAGATTAATTAATATTCACGATTAAAATATATTGCAAAAGTGCAAATATAATTATACTGTAAAGTGTAAAGAAATATGTGCAATCAAAATGATTTTAACTAAATTCAATATTCCAATTAAACTGGTAATTTCCGGTATAATCGTAAAAAGAATGTATTGGATCTTGTTTCCTGTTATGCGTCTGTCCTTCGTTTATTTGGTGCAGGTAACTGCATAGGAGTCATTTCTACTTCCTGTTCCTCAACTTGGGTGTTGTTAATAATTATGGAAGGATTAGTGTGATTCATGTAAAATTTTCGAATTGTATACAAACAGCAAATTTGTGAAAAATAAAGAAACAATACCAAGCATAAAGACAATTATCCATCGTGATTCGTGTCATGTATTTAATTTCTGGTCGCAAATTACTAGCATCGACACTGTCTTAGCTCTATTAGATTGACCGAAACTTTTGTCAAATCTTTAAGATAAACGTTAGTTTTGTAACTGTCTTCTTATTCAAAAGAATGTTCGCTGATTAACTTAATTTAGAAAGCCCTGTACTGCACTTTCCCAATTGAGAAAGAAAAAGTGTTAAGCAGACTGAAAACATAATTAATGCAACTGTTTTACCAAAAACATCTATTTCATGCTTAAAACAAAAGATATAGTTGTATTTATTAGAATGTTTAATTTGGAGAATTATTTACTTATTCGTTTCATCTATTTTCATACAATACGAGAACTGAAACATGTTTAAAAAATTGGCATTTTTATCTAAATTTGTGCAGAATTCGCCAGTTGGAACCAAAATAAGATTACCTTGTGATAAGTTAAACGGTCCAACAAAATACTCTTGGTTTATTGTATATAACAACTTGATAACCGTTGTAATCAAATATACAATCAAGTTTTTCTTTTTTAACGATCGCGAGTGTCCGAATGTATTAAATAAGAGGTGGTATCAAATTGTTGTAGTCAATTGTAAAATTTAACAGATTTTGATGAGCTTCAATATTACACGAAATAACTGTTGCAATCGAGAATGACGTTATACATACGCTTACCTGACATTTCGTTTCTAACATTTTTCAATAGCACATGCTGGAAATCTAGATTTTCATCACTTTTTTTTAACAAAAACGTGTTATTTTCATCAATTCTTTTAGGGGTCAAAGATCGGAGATTTATGCTGGGAATCGACTATATTTCATCACATATTTGATAAAAACGTGTTATTTTCCAATTATGTTTGAATCTATCAACAATGGTGTTGATAAACAAATACTCGCTTATCAACATTATAATCTTAGCATATCGACGATGAATTTCGAGATCTGGAACGTCGTTCTGAAGAGATTGATGCACAAATAGCAGATTATCCGAAAAATGAGTTCTTTCGTTTATAACGAGAATGAACAACTATTGCAGTCTGAAAGTGACAACGAAGATGATAAACACAATGAAGATAATAACGAAAGCTATCGTGAAGATAATATGGAAGATGACACTCCTTATATCGGTCCGATTTTGGTATCTATCGGTAAACCACACACGAAGTTTCTTCGATTGCCATAAGGGGGATCAACAATGGAAGTTATTGAAAAAGTACACTACGATAATCAGAAAATTCTCGGTGAACTTAAATTTAAATGCAAATGTAGTGTATTGGTTTCACGTTTACCAAACTTACATAAGCATTACAAAGATTTTCATCCTTATTCGTATATTGAATTATACTCGAGAATTTATTTGAATAGAGTTAAACTTAAAATAAAATGTTTTCGATTATTTGGAATCTTATATTTTCTTTGATTGATGTCATTTATAAATTTTTCTTTGTGGTGTTTTATAACTTAGTTAACTTTTATTGAAGCACAAACAATTTTCAAATATAGTCTTATACTTTTACGATGTTATTATCTATTAATATATGGGATTCATGTATGGATATTTATTTGGATAAGTATATTCACACAACTTTATGTTTATGATCTGGTTTTCTAGTTGATTCTCGAAGAACTACCCGTTCTTTGTAAGGAACGTTGGGAACGGAGCGAATGCAGTTCCACATCAGTTTCTATACTATCGTCGACGTTCACTTGTGGCTGTTCCACAGTTATTGGAACTTAACTTAGTGGAGTCCGTGATCGATTGGATTATTACAAAGCGCTGAGGGGAACGAAACAACCCTCTCTTCCTCCCTCTTCGACGAACCACGTATGCTATAAAGTTTACTACACCGAGTAGTAAACCGGTCACTCCGAACAACGGTACTGGCGTTCCCATATAATTTTTTTTATGTTGGAGTTTATCAATCTTTTGATTGTCTACATTGATCGACATTTCATGAAGTTTAGGCATTGTAACCTTTTTTACTTATTGATGGGTTCCATCCAAGATTATGATTTGAAACGCGTTGGGATACATGTTCCCATCGGTGAAAGTATTTGATGTATAGCAACACCGAATGGAAATTTAGCACAATTAATCAAACATTCTTTTATGCGAGAAAAATTATAAATCCGATAATGACCACAACGATTAAGGATTCAATAAAAATTGGAAATCAATACTTATTTATGTTTATCTATATGTAACAAAATAATTCCATATTCAATTAAAAACTTATACAAACCATTCATTTTTCTAATTCATTAAAAACATTTTTTTTGTTTTATGCCAATTTAATAAAGATATAACTTATGAGCACTTTTATTATTGTCAATTTCACCAGTTATTTTAAAAAATAAAACATTATATAAACTCGAAAATATTAAACAGTATATAAATTATAAATAAAATATATATATATATATATATATATAGTGTTTGTTAACAATTATAAGCGTACAGATAAAATAATGGTTTACCGGTTAACCTAACTTTTAAGGACATATCGTAGTAGCGCGAGGGCTATGAATTTTTCAAAAATCTAAAATTTATTGATTTAACGTATTATGTCACTATACTCGAACGTTAGAGTTAGCAATTTTGATGAATTGAAAAAACACATGTTACTCACACGTTCGATTAAATCAAAATACGTTTATATAAATCAGGATGTTTTAAAAACATTTTCAATAAAATTCGTTTATAAATACTCGGGTTAGTGCTACATGTCGTAGTACTTGGAGGTAAAATTACATATGGCTCCTCTCACGCTACTGCGACATGTCGTTAAAAGTGAGGTAAACGATGCTCACTGTAAGTGTGCATAGATTTTTGTTACACCCGTATAACAAAATAGCCAAAACTAACTAATTAAGTCCCAAGTAATCATTCATCCCATAGCAAACACGGAATATTGATTTTATGACGAGATAATAACGTTAATTTTAAACGAATTTTTGGAATCATGAATATAGTTCGTGAATTAAAATGAATCCGATGTTAATGGCACAGCAAATAATTTTTCCCAATTTTTTTTGATGGGCTCTAATATTTTTTTCATCGATTCAACAGATGCTAAACTGAAGATAAAATAAGTTTCAATATCGTCATCAGAAAATAAGAGCTTCAACATTTTTGATTCGATATTAATATAAATTGGAGGAAACAAATTCGTAATTAATTGTTTGTATAAAATCCTAATATTATAATCATCATAAGAATTAATTAAAAGTTGTCCCAAATAAAAATTTTGATTAGTAACCAATAATACGTTACTATCGTTTAATAATACATCGATTTCCATGTCATTCCTTTTATATTTGGCACAATCAATAAAATGTACTTTCGATATATCATTTTGAGATTCAGTAAAATTATCGTCAAACACTATATCACACGTGTTCGATAAAATGCTTGGAATTAGCGTTCCATTGATTACTGCATCATAAAAATAAGAGATAAATGATGCACAAATTAACTCATCGCCGATAATAATCAATGTATTTATCTCATATGATTCGGTTTTGCTTTTTGATGGCTTCTTGTTCTTGTCCTCCATTTCATTCCATTCCAACCAAAATCCTTGATATTCAATAAGTTTTGGTAAATGTTTTATTTGTCGTAACGAAGATAATGGCCGCTTTAACTTAATTGCAACATTTTTTCGAGCCATAGTGTCATATAAATCAATTTCCGACTCAGGATAAGAATAAATGTATAAGTTTTTGTTAGAAATCACGAATAAAGACGATTTAATCGTATTCGGAAATTTAGTAATAGATTTGCATTTAAGAACAGCTTCCACCACTTCGTTAATACCATCAATTGGGTCTCCAAACAATTCTACTTCGATATACAATTTAAGTTTGTGATCAATTTCCGTGAAATTAGAGTAATCATAAATGCTTTGATTTGAAATAAATTGCTCAAGAATTTCTTTATTTGGTTGCGGACTGTAAACAATTTGATTATGATTTGTTTGCGTCAAAATAGTGATATCGCTACCACTTCGTCGCTTTCTATTGAGCTTATCTGAAAGCATAATAACATCGCAATTACAATGTGGACAAATTGTAACGGGAATATCGGTAGACATCGAAAAATTACATTTAAGGCACTCGTACCGTAATTCATTTAAATTAAGTTGACGTTTCAGAAGCCAACAATTAATAAAATTACTATTAAATGCATGACATATTTCGCTACTTTCAAACTTGTAATTAATTTCACGTTTCGTAATAACTTGCGTATCAAACAGTAATTTTAACGTTGAACTATCAATTACGGCGTTTAGCATAACTTTCAAATCATGAGTTCTCAGTATTTTACCAGTAATAAAATCTTTCTCATAAATCAAACCCTCTTCGGGTCTAATTGAGATAATTATCGTTTTTTCCGAACATTCAACTAAAAATATATTTGAATTCAGTTCATTACGAATCAATTGTGAATCAAATGATTCTTCATTTGATCCTTTAGGGAGAACTTCGATGTCATCGTCAATTATATTCGTTTTACTTTCTGTGTGATTATCCGACTCAGACGTCACATCTTTAGTCGATTGTTCAACAAATGAACCAATATTGTCATTTGATTCATCTAAACTATTAGCTGAATTCGGATGCAACGTTTGATTTAAATCAGATACAGAAGGGAGCGATAAATTATCGTTATTTAAATTGATCGAATCCAACAATTCGCGACCTAATTCTTGTGTTATCTTTTTTAACATTTCTGTTTTTTCGGTAAGAGTTTGTTCATACTCGGAATAGTAGTTCTCATTAAAGCTTAATGGTTCCATGTTATCGATCGCATCATTCGAATCCAAAATTTTGACATATCTCGAATTTTTACTGTTCTCCGCGATATTAGCTTCACTCGTCGGTAAATCGGTTTCCAATTCATTACTTGTGATTTCTTTAATTCCATTGGATCGCTCGATAATGTTAGTATTATCGAGTTTAGTTCCGTCTAAATGCGTTAATTGCGATAATTGGCGAATAATAAAAGCGTTCACGTTTTTATCGCAACAAAATGGATTTTCTTCGACCCATAATTGTCTTAATGAACTGCAATGTCGTAAGCATTCAACAAACGAATTAACGTCAATAATGCAATTATAACGGATGTCTAAATAGGAAAGTGAGCACAAGTTTTCGATACCCGAAACCGATTCAATAAGATTCGATCGAATATCGAGGTATTTAAGTGTAGCGCACGTCAAGTTATTTAATTGCGGCAATTCTTTTAACGTATTGTAACTTAAATCCAACTTTGATATGCTATTAACCGAATAATTGTTAATATTATTAAAGCTTTGGATGCGATTCCAGCTCAAGTCTAGCGTTTGGACTGACGATGGAATAACGGACGCCATAACCGATTCGATGTTATTGTGGCTCAACTTAAGCGATGTAAGCGATGGCCAAACGCCAAACAAATCCAAAAATGATTGGTCCAATGTTTGGGTTTCGAACGCTTTAATACACGTCAATGACTTTAATTGGGATCTAATAGTTTCGAAATCGATTAATCGTTTAAATAATACGCCATTCAATTCTAAACAAACGCATGACATAAACGGCGATAAACTAATCATCGAATTATTGGCATTCCATTCATTAATTATCTTAATATTAGTGCATTTTCCGAATAAATGTCTCATATAAACAATAGAAATATATTGGTAATTATCGCAATCATTAATAAACTGGATTAATGGCAAATTAATACAGAGCTGACAGTTTCCGATCAATAAGTTTGACTCCTGTTTTCTGCAATTTGCCGCTAACTCTTCGATTTGAGCAATGGTCGGCCAACTCATGGTTACTAATACTCAATTAATCGATTGTTTGCCAATTTGTTGACCAAAGCTAATAACACATATCGATATCTCTAAACACATTATGTAAACAATATTTGTTTTTAAAACATTTCTACGCAGACAAACTGTTTTTTTCGTTGTCACTCAATTATAGATGGCGTAACTATCATATAACGTATCATTAGATGTCACTCTTGGATATAATTGCGATTTAAAGAAATATAGCGATTTTAGCATCGATTTGGTTTCTATACAATCGCTAATCGATTGGTGGCCAAACATGTTATGAAAACCGAACTCGAAAGCAATATCAAATTGTCCTAATATTTTGCGATTTTAAAACTTAAATTATAGCTAATTTTATTGTTTTAATTATGATAGATATAAACCTATTAATAAGCGGACGGTAACTAATATTAGTTGTGTATATCTCATAATTAGTTATCGCATTATCGCAGACATAATAATTACATTTGGCTCACAAACTAAAGCTTATATCTTTAATGTAAGCTTATATCCTGACGTTTTAGTCAACATAAAATGTTCTGTCAAACAAATAAAAAAGAAATAGAAAATCAAGCACTGAGTTAGTGTTTTAATGTAATGTTAAGTCTATTTATACAAACACACTGACACGGCGTGTCGATTCAAGGGAAATGTGACGCAACGTTAATTTATGCTGTATAAGTAGCAAACAAAGTAAACGCGTTTGTATTAGTTATATAACTTTTTCCTCAGACATGCCACCCATAATTCCATTTAGAAAAATGTATAAGCACTGCGTTCTTACTCTTTCACACACGGATATTATTTTTTCCAATCACTCACCATAATCAGAATGAGTTTCTGTCACAACTATTAAAAAAACAAAACCTAACGCAGAACAGTCAAAAAAAACTTTTTATTTTTGCTTTGTTTCGATATACTGCACTATATATGGTGGGATCTATTATTAAGCATGTAATGAGTGAACAATGCATCGCCAATATTCGCTATTCTTAATGATCGCTGGTTTAATATCACCAGCCAAACAGTGTGATCAGACTAACATCGAAATGCACGCGTGTCTTCATCGATATCTGGAACGCGATTTTACTGTTATCGAACAGATGATCGAAAATCCATTGTATCAGCCAATTCGTGGTATGATTCTAGACGATCAAGCGTTGGCTGAAATGTGCGATCGTTTATCGGAAATGAATCAATGCTACAATGGTATGATAACCAAATGCGTTTCGTATCCGAATTTCGCTCATATGATCCGTATTTTAAGGACTATTCAATCGGTTTACGGCGAACTTTGCGGACATAACAAGACGGGTATCAAACAGTTAATAAAAGGCGGTTATTGTATCGAACAGACGCGTAAACTAAGCGATTGTAACGGTATTATCGGTAGGATTACAGACGTAGAGTTTCGTTGGCCATTGATTTTGGCAAAAATGCTACGCTTTCAAGTGGGGATCGAAGCTTGTTTTCCGCTTACTATTTATAAAGCATGTCTATTTAAAGAAATGGAACGTTTGCGTTGCGACGACTCTTCGCTTTGGGTATGGAATGCACTGCTAAACGCTATTATCACCCAATGGTGTGGTGACGACAATAGTTTTTCGCGCAGCATTCCTATCAACTATTCGCATAACAATCTCATTATTGTGATGTTTAGTGTTGTGTTTTTTGTTTTCAATTTGGAAAACTAATTAATATTCATAATACGTTAAATTTAATTGCAATTTTAAATATAATTTGTGATATAATAATGAAAGGCTTAATTTCAATCTCCATCTTTTATGAATATATTCTGGATTTATTAAAACTTTACACTAAAACTTCGGTTCAGCGACACTATAAAGCTTATTGATTGTCCTTAGCTACAGTATGGGATGAGTGTTTCTATGCGTCAAAAATCGCTAGCACTGAATAAACTATCTATAAATTAGCGAATAATAAAATAAAGAATAATCGTTCGTATGAGGCCGCTGCCCCATACTCACGATTTCATCGATTGAAAGAGCTAACATTATGTGCTCTTTCTCTCCATTTTCGTGTCGCATTATAAAATAAGGGTTGTGGTATATCTAAAAGTTGTAACCACCCTAACCGTATATAATCCAGAACACGACTGCAAACTCTTCAGTTAGGTTACCATCTGCTAACTCATTACTGTTTCTTATCTTAAACTCTAAATTATATTACTTTACTTTTCTCTTTAATATCTTTAAATAAATATTTTGTTCAGCATTATAAATCAAAGTCTTAATTATTTCTAACTCTAAAATCTAAAATATCTAAAAACTCTCATTTTGGACTCGAATTGAACTTTGTTGGCTTAAGGCTAGCCAACTGGCGCCCGAAAAACTAATTTTGGAAACGATTAAATTCTAACGAAAATCTCTCAGCCTTACAATATACTGACCGGTCTATACGATATACGGTACTCTGTATAAAATGAATAAGAAAAGTGTTTAGGCTTATGATACGTTTTTATTCATTTTACGCAGAGTTAGATACTAACAGATCGTTTCAGTATAGACCGCCTGGAATATTCAACAATTGTATGTTTGTAAAAGTTTATTTATTATTATGCAAATAATTAAACAAATTCATTTACACAATGTTCCTTATTTGTAATATTTCTTATTATTTTATACTAAATAAATTGCTCAAATGACAATATTTATTTTAGAATAGAATGTTTCTTTAATAATGTGTGTAACCATAGGAGTCAAAACATCAAAATATAAGAAAGCTTTAGTGCACTATATATTACATTAAATAAATGCTATTAAACTTTAAAAAAGTGTTATAAAAATATAATTATAATGAATGATAATTTAATATTTTTAAATTCAAAATCTAATGAAGTTACAAATTATGATCATTTCGAGTTAATAATTAAATTACATCGTTGTATAGGTTTGTCTTATTATGGATATTATAAAACAGAATCGAAACTCAAGCAAATCCTACTATTCTTCTATAAATTAATCATTTACTGTCTTTTGTTAAACTTCACGATACCGTGTCTTATACACAGTTTTGATTGCCATTATAAGCATTTTTTTGAAGAAAATGGATTAAAATATGGTTATTTACAGTTAATTATATATTTCTTGTTTCGTAACACTGTTTCCATTTTATCTAGTGTTATATTTTCGTTTAGAGGTTTTAAATTTCGACAATTAATATGTAGTATTCGAAAATTACATAAAAAAGTTACTCTTTTTGGAAGTTATAATCGAAAAGATTTCTATATTTTGTATACTTTTACTATAATTTTTTATTTAATTTCATTTATTTATGTTTCAATTTTTATTCTATTTCATCGATACATTAATTTACAAACTTCATATCGATTAGTATTTATCGTTTTATTAGAATCCCATTCATTGTTGCTTACTGTTTCCACCGATTTCTATATCGTTTACTTTACCACTTATTTGTATATAATCCAAAATATTTATTTAAAACATCTGAAAAAATGTACAAAAATCGTATTATCGCAATCAAATATATTGTCTTTTAAATCAACAATGATTTCAATCAATAATATAATTGGAAGCATATCTGAGATAATATCGCCGTTACTTCTGTTACAATGCGTACAATCGTTTTATGGTATTCTTACGTGCGGTTATTTCACAATCAAATCAATTGGCGAATCAGAATATTTTAGTGTATATTATCTTAACCCAAATATTGGCTTGTATTTGGTTTTGATTAGAATATGTTTTATTTGCTTCTGTGCCGATAAAGTTGTCAATCAGGTATTAATTTCTTACTTATATGCATTTCTTTAAATATTACTTGTTTATTGTTTTGTTAAATTATTTTTACTATAATTATAAAGTTATCATAAAAATAATACAGTATTATGTCTAATTTAGTGAAAGGGAAAATTAAGATCAAATTTAAAAAATATAGTTATGAGTTAGTAAATTATGTAAAAAAGTATAAATGAAACGCTATTCAGCTCATTAGAATTAAATAACATTATTATTTCGTTATTGTTAGTGCTATCGATTATTCAGATCTAAACTATTTTTTCTATTTAATAATTTATTTTAAATATGTCTATTTTTGTTAAACTAAATAAATATTTTTCACAAGAATTCTGGAAAACTTCTTATTTGTTTCGAACAAATAGCGTTAATGTTATTTTATAAATATTTAAATATTTTGTTTAGATAAACTTGAACGTAACCTTTTTTGAAAAAACAAAATATAAAATAAACTTATTTTCTCATATAATGAAATTGAGTTTTTCATACACATTTTAATTCGAAGAGAAAAATGTTTTTGAATAGTTTATTTAAAAAATTTAATTTTTATAAAATCGAGTTAACAAATGAAATTTATTTTGATTTCTTTGATGTTATTTTTAAATTGCATCGTATAATTGGTTTATCGTATTACGGCTATAAAGAGAATGAGTCAAAACTCAAATGTTTATTGCTTTATACTAAGTTTTAGTATTCCTTGTTTACCATTCACTAAAAATTGCAATTTCAAAAACTACTTTTTAAACCAAAACCTGAATTATGATTATTGGCAAATAATTTTATATTTTATTTTCCGGAATATCACTTCAATACTATCGAGTTTAGTTTATTCTTTTAAAGGTTATAATATTCGCGTATTAATTTTAAGCATTAGAAAATTGTTTTTAGATGTCAAGTATTCTCGAAAAATTATCGGAAAAGATTTTTCTTTTTTCTATATTTCTTTTATTTTATTTCACTTGTCTTGCATAATACAAGTTGCAATTTTCATGCTTTTCCATCGATACGTCAATATGATTACTTCGTACAAATTGTTATTTTTATTTTTCTCCGAAATCTATTCATTGGCACTGAATTCAACCACTGAATTCTATATTTTTTACTTTACCACTTATTTGTATGTAATCCAAAAAATTTATCTCAAACAACTAAATATTTATTCAAAAACAATTTTGTCGGAATCAAATCTAATAGAAATAAAATCTCGAATTAGATCAATAAACGAAATTATCGACCAAATAACTAATTTAATTTCGCCGATAATTATTGTCAATTGAGCAGAACTATTTTACGATATTCTTTGTTGTTTAGTTTTTACAATCAAATCCATCGAAACTAAACAATTTTTAAGCGATGTTTTTATGTCACCAAATATCGGACTTTTATACTTTACTCTTAGATTGTCGCTAATTTGTTTCTTCTCTGACATTGTTGTCAGTCAGGTATATTAATAGCTGAATTATATCATAAATTCTAATTTTGGAGATTAGAGGACATAGAAAACTATTTAATAGTTTAAACTAGAGGATAAATTTTTATTTATATAATAAAGAGTGAAAGTTGTGTGAAAGATATGTTTATCACTGAGTTAGTAAACTATCCAAAACTAGTGTATATATGGGCCTATAATTAATATTGAAATTAGCCCTAATTATATTTTATTAAATAAAAATTAAAGTTACATATAATTAAGATGAAAGAGCAGATTTTAGAATTTATATCGTTAAGTAGTTTGAACTATTTAATTAATAAATTTTTTATTCCTAGAATTCTAAAATATATGATGTTATAGAAACATATTCTAATTTTTCAAGCTTAGAAGCGGAAATAAAGGTAATATGCATAGTAAAAAAATATTTAAAAATTATTTTTTGTTTAAATAACATAATATTTAGCATAACTCATTAATTTCAACTCGAAAAGTGAAGCACATTAGCGTTTGTGGTCTGTTCTATCTGAGGAAAAAATTAATACTATCGGTAAGCATCTATTACTCAATGAATTGAATAGTTTGATATTTTTTATTCTATATTAACATTTAGTTAATTGGTCTGTCCGTTACATACGCTTTAATCTTACTGCAAAGCGAGAGAAAATAATAACCCCGATCACTTTATAGATAATACTGGACTCATTTTATCTCTCCTACTTATGATTGTTAATAATATTTTACTCTAAAATGTTAGCATAAAAGTTATTTTTAATAGATATAATGGTACAAACTATTTGAATTGAGCCATAACTTTAACATTTATTTAATAGTTAAATATTACTTATAAATATCTGTACCGTTTATGCACAAACATTATCTATTAATATTATTCCAATATATTTTATTTTCGCTTTATAATTGTTAATTTGGAAAACAAATAAATACAATAACAATTGAAAATAAAAATATTTTATTCAAAAAGGTATTCAAATCATACGATCTAATATATCCAAATCTTTATAAACCATTCATCGAATAAATGCATAATTAAAACAAAATAAAACACTTAATGATAATTAAGAGTTTAAGTATTTATATGATAAATAGGATTACGTTTAGCACAACTTTCCGACCCAAAAAAAATTTTACACAAATTTAGAAATTATTTTAAAATATTTACGTATTGGAAAAATCAATCCAATGAAATACTTCTATTGGGATATTATTATACAACACCCAGGGAGCCTAATTTAACCAAAGGAAAAGTTTTCCAGACGAAATCAGTGGGTCTGGACGTTTTCAGATCAGAAAATAGAAATTTTTTATACGCTATATTTAGTTTTAACCATCAATTGTATGCTATAGGATCAGATAATGTATCCTAAACTCTGGAACGTTTCAAGTTCAAATTTTATCACCATTACAAACAGCAATATGTTTTCTGGTAATGAAAAAATTAAATAGAAATTAATAAGCTAATCAGATGAATACTACGTTCAATAAAGTTTTAGTGGATTTTCAGCTCATTTACTCACTAAGAGTTTTTGAAACCCAGATTTTTCCTAGTATACTATAACTGTATAAAATGTTCATAGCTAATGTACTGTGAGGTATGTTATAAGTTTCCTGTTTTAATATGTCATAAGCATACAGTTCCTGTTAATTGAAAGGAAATAATATTCTATCATACAAAGCAAATGAAATTAAGGGAGAAATATCTACATTAGAAATGTTTAATTTATTGCATTCATTTAATTTTATATTAATTGTTGTATATTGCAATGGGTGAGTATAGCTATTTTATATTATCTATGAAACTTGAGAATTAAATTTTTACATTTATTATATTAAATTTAAGCATAGCTGTTAGATTGTAAGGATAAACTTAATTTGAATCGACTTTTCAAGTTTGAACTCTGATCTGTCCTATTTTAGTGGTTCGCGTGATTTTCAATTAAAAATGGAAATTTTTAAATTATAGACTAAATTAAATTAAATTTAATGCAAATAATATTCTATTGGTTTTAATTAATATTGTCAGTTTAATTAAATTAAACTTTTGTTACATATATTTAATTGTCACGGATTAGATTCAAATTATATTACAAATTTTATAGATTACGAGTGGTTAAGTTTAATTTATGTTGGTTTCGATCGTAAATATTCCATGTGATTTTTTGCTTGACTTTTCCGAACTGTATAGTGTAGGGAATTAAACTTTATTTTTAACCAATCGTTCATAGCATGGTAATTTTTGATAAGTTTATTATTATTTTCACAATTATAAGCGCTTGCTTAACTGTTTCAACTGTTGTTTAGGTTTATTGCTATAGCAAACAGTGAATTGCTAGTTTAAATTACCGTAAATTACCAGACATTAGATCACTACTTTAAGGAAATTAATTTTGCTCATATCCATTCCAATTAAACATAAAATTGTATAGCATTAAAAGGAAATATGTTTAAGTCTTTAATAAGTGTCTATATAAATAAATAAATAAATAAATAGTTACTATTTCAGCTAAAATAATAACCAGTCCACACCCTCCTCTCAGGGACACCTTGATAACCATCATTACTTAATTTTAGAAATAAAAATTTTAATAAATTAAAAATGTAGTTACTATTGTAATATTGAAATCGATGCATTAAAGTTTAAAAACTATTTTTTAAGATGGTCACCAGTCGGTAATCGAATCAAAACTAGATGGGCATCCACTGTGGATCCTTATAAAGTATGGCCCGAGTATCCCAGGCCTCAACTTATTAGAGAAAACAATTGGTTAATTCTGAATGGTTTGTGGAAT
>JAQIXJ010000633.1:0-29829 GCA_034700185.1 Phthiracarus laevigatus
TGAGCTAAAAAGTATTTATCAGGTCTAAGAGAAAAATTTAAAATATTATTAAATATTTTAAACATTTTTATTCATTACTAGTTGAAACCCGCTTCGCGTGGTAATATTAATGCCCGTATAACGTTTAAAATTTTTATATTCTTGTAAATGACGGTTATATAATTTTGATTTCTTTTATTTTGTTTTATTATTGCATTTAACACTTAACCTTTTTCGTGCAATACAACAATAGGTTAAAAGATTTTAGTAATTGTTAGGTGAAGTTAGTAAAAATAGCGTATATCGAAACTATAGGAGAACGTGACGGAGGGAGAGAGAGAGAAATATCAAGCGATTATAATATAATAAGGATAATACAATATACACTAACAACTTGATTTATTCAGTTTTATTCGGTTTATTTAACAAATGTGATTTAAACTATGTTACCAAGCAATATCGCACAAAATTTTTAAAAGAAAAATTTAAAAATAAACTTGTAGAATAACAAAGGAAAATAAACGACAGATTAAAAGTCAATAAAATTAATACACAATACCGTTTAATTTAAATAGAATCTGCAGTTTTTATATAGGTTAATATAAATTTGTTTACTTCATTAATTGTTTTTGTTATATTTATTAATAGATTGATTATTAATAATTTATCATCTTATTCTTTTGACATTTATTAACTATTGACGGCGTAAACAAATATTTATACAATTGAACAGCAATACCACAAATCGATCTTTTCTTTATGCAACAATGAAAGTATTTATTGCGTTTAAATGTGATAAAACGAACTTTGTTTTGGCTCACTTAAAACTTTTTTTTATTATTAAACCAAAGGCTATCATATAAAGAAATAAACCAAAACTATATCGTTAAACACAATCGATAGTTTAATATAATCGGTATATAATCTTTTCTTCGCCTCAATAACGTTATTCTGTATTTGACTTAATATTGAATCTTTTGCTAAGTAATATGAGGTAAATATTGTTTACTCTATCAAATATTTGTTCGACCATTTATGTGTAAACACAATACTGAAGACAAATAGCATGCATTTTTGTATGTTCCTGTGAATCATGCATATATTATCTTTTCTTTAATAGACGAAAAATTCTTCAACTTGTTATTATAAAAATATTGTTCAAACATATTATTTAAGGGTTCTCTACCAAAAAAGCTTGTATGATATTTTCAATCATTAGAATCGGACCTAATAATTAACTTTACTGGAAAGATGAGAATCGATTTATTCTATAATTGGGTGCTTATTTAATGTTTGCTTTATTAGAAAAGTTCAGCAACAAAAAAAGTTAAGAAAAATTTTGAACTTCATTCTATTAAATATCCACATTTATCGAGTAATTTAAGATTTAAAAAACAAACTCTTTTACCATTAATTTACTCAATGTTTCAATGGATTTGAGTAATTAACCTTTTAATATTAATCGTTGTTCAATTTATTATTTGTTGATGCTTTATTATAAACGCGTTACTGATATAACTAATGGTCATTTACAATCAATCTATTATAAAAAAGGGTAGATAAGAAAAACACAGATTGGGATACAAATTAGATTTATGCGTAAAAATGACACCTAATTAGTTAATGACAAATATGTAGATTAGAAAATCGATACATTTACTGTAAATTAATGCAATTACTCTTTTTAAAAAAAACTTATTGCAGTAACAGAAATTAGCGACAATAAAGCAAAGCGCATATTTTAAAGATCCTGGAAACAAATCATAGGAAGACAAATCGTTTTTCATGAGAAACAACGAAATGAGATTGGATTTTGTTCATAATGAAAATCGTGGCGTTCGTTCTTTTCATATCTTCCAAAATATAGTTTCTCGATAAATCTATTTAGCGAAAGTTTTTCATTTACGAGTTAAACCAATCAATACAACCTTATTTCCAATTGTTTATTCATCTTTACGAAAGAACAAATAGTTTTTTTCTCCGAATGAAATAATAAAACAATTTTTCATCTTATATTATTCTTTGTTTTGCTGCAAGTTTACGAGTTGCCCAAACTCTTAGCTTATAAAAGTGAGAGATCGCGAGGAGAGAGAGAATACTATATAAATCTATTTATACTTAGACATGTCGTTCAAGTCCTCGAAGAACAAAAAAAACATTTTCATTAGTAACATGTTGTTATCTAATAAATCTTTATGCTTAAAATGAAGTCCATTCTTGACTTGTTTATCATAGAATGCAGTTATAATATTCGTAAAATACTATTACAATCACAATCGTATTATTCAGCTCTAATCAGAAACTCATAAAGATATTACATAATATGGAAATCTTTGATATAAGTTAAGCGGCTTTTCGAAAAGTTTTATGCTTAAAACCGCCTTTTATTATTTTTCAGCGACTATACACTTCTCAACTGGAAATTTTGTATCACAGTAAATATTCTTAATCTTTTGAATTCTCAACGCATATAGTGTAGCTGACACTAAAAAAATTTTTTATTAGAGTTGCGCAATAGTAATGTTTGGTTAACACGATACTTTTTCTGAATGTGTTTGTGCACTTACTTCAGGATAAAAGCTATGAAATTGGTTAAGCAGTGAAAGCGGAGAAAATCTATTTTCGATTTATTTCGATAGGCGTTTTTCGGAAATTTCAAATTTCAATTATTATGTTTATAAGAAATAATTTTCTTGTAAAATATTAATGCTATTTTATTTTTTGTGGGTAAAAAAATAAATTGTTTATTATGATAAAGTTAAAATGTTTAAAATCGCAGTAATTTATTAAAAGTTCGAACAAAGTGGGCGTATTCTCAAACAAACTTAGTTGGGATTAACTTTAAATAATGTGTGGTGAATTTTTTTTCGATATGAAAAAATAATAATCGTTAGCCACGATAATGTCTGTGGAGAGTGATTTGATGGCGATAAACCAAACTAATACGCTAATTAACATCACAAACATAACAGCTTATGGAATCAATAGTTTATCGCAGCTTGAGGCCTGTGACAGTTGGAAACAGGCGATGCTAACAATTTTATACTCGTTAACATCACTCCTATCGTTCACCGGTAATATAATCGCGATAATCGTACTGTCGATGGGTAAACGATCGTCTCGCGAGTTGAAGAAATTTTTAATTAACTTATCGATCGCCGATATACTGATGGCACTGTTTTCAATACCGTTCACGTACACCGACTTCATGTTAGGCCGTTGGATATTTCCCGAAATTGTTTGCCCTTTCGCTCAGTTTATAACTATATTCGCGTTAAGCGCATCTGTTGGTACTCTCGCCGTAATAGCTGTCGAACGGTATGTCAATAAATCAATTTTTTTAAATATTTGTGTTGCTAATGTATTCTCATAAAAGTTTTAGTTTTAGCGTATAAGTTTGAATTATTTATTTCAATCACAAACTTGCAAAAAACTTTAATTTTATTGAATGAATTTATCTTTTTTATAGTTTTTCTTTACCATCAGCTTTTCAAAAGATTTGCATTAAAAAATCACACAAATTGAATACTAAGAAACATGCAGTGAAAATGAATGAAACCCAAAAAAAAATATTTTAGTTTTAGATAACAGTAAAACAGTGCGTGATATCTGTTTTTATTTTCAGTTTTAAAAACATTTTTTGAATAATAAATGCTGTCCTCTACAGTAGGAATGGTAGCTAATTGCATAAATTAAAATTTAAACTATATTTTTCTTGTTTTGTTAACAATTGATATTCAGTTTTGGAACACTTCTATTGAAAACGATTTTCTTTTATAAAAGAATTACATCTCATTGTCTATCAAGTATAAGACTATAGACGAGGGTTGAGTTGATCGGAAACTTCTCTATAAAATCTTCGAAGGAGTGACATTAACAATATAACCATTTAAATTATTATAGTGTTTAAAGGGGAATACAGTGTCAACTTTCCAGGATTTTTCAGAAATACCTAAAATAGGTGGTTCAGCAGACAAAAATTTTTGGATTATCTGCCTTTAATATTCTGCCTTTGGTTCGCCAGACAAAAATTTTATTTTATATGCCTTACTCATTATAACGTAATTTAAAAAGATAAACAAAAGTACAAAAGTGAAAAAGATGAAAAGTTGTCGATTAGGCTGTAAGCCACATAATTTAGGAAAGGTCTGCTATGTAATCTTAGGTCAATAAAAAATCATGTCATATGGCAGAATTGGTGTTTAATTTTCTTTGTTTAGCTATACTGTTTAAACGCACACTTTATTGAATATTTATTGTACATTAAATGCATAATACTCGAACAACCAATGGAAGTACTCTACGATAACAGTAAAAACTGAAAGTATTCAAAAACAATCTTTTCTCTTACAGTATACGAAAATAAATAATTTTGTTCATAAAATTTAAGATATACAAATCAGCAAATGAAGCGCTAGATTAATATTTGATAGACTTATTTTCAATTTCATTATTAAATAACAAGTTAAATATTAATGTAATTATATTTTAAGAAAGACTGATAAATAATTAATGATTAATAAGAATGAATTAAATGCATTCACTATTATGAAGATATAAAAGTCTTAATAAAAGCGCATCTTCATATATGTGTAAAGCCCATTCAAATGAATGAATGAAAATGCTTAAGGAAAACTCCGGTTATTTGTTTATTTTGCTTTGTATAAGATTTTATCCATTCATCCACTGAAGTCTCAAGAAACAAAAGTTATCTAAGCTTACGTTTAATGAAGTATACTAACTCAAGAGTTAACTAAAAGCAACTCAGTTGATATAAGATTGAAGTGAAAAGAAACTTTGCTTTAACCAAAATAGCATTAAACATTTCAATTACTCATCCGTAAAATTGTGATCAAAAAGTTGATTTAAAAAATAATTAAACATAACATGTGATACAAAACTTTGAGTAACAGTTAATTTTTGAAAACATTGATTCAAATGTTCTTCGACTATGAAGATAAAAACTATAGATATAAATAAACAATAATGTCAAATTGATTATAATTAACTATATTTATTAAAATACCAAAAATAGCATTAATTATGCTTATAAACACAAATGCAGATGATAAACAACTTTAATTAAGTTACTCGAACTCAGACCGAATTTTTGATGCTTATAAAAGGAAATTAGTAAAAGCTATCATTACAAAGCCCATTATTAGATAAAAATAGTGTTTTAATTCAATGTGATTTGCGTGCCATTCTAAGCCAAGAATATTTAATATAATGTAAGAAATGACAACAAATTTGTTATTTGCCCCTTTTGTAAGCTAATATCATACAAAAGTTAATAATAATTGACATTGGAATATTTTCAGTATTGTGAAGGGATAATCAATTTCTTAAGTATAACAGTTTAGCCTGTGATAGAGTTGTAAGGTTCTGTACATTCTAGGCTCTAACTTTCTAGTCACGCTCGAACGATGAGCGCAAACCAGTATCAATTTATTTGTAAGTTGAACTCAATTCTTTAATTTATAATTGAATCAATTTTCTATAACTTTATTTTTACTAATAAATTGTTGAAAATAGGGCTAACAATCAGAAAAATATTCGCTCAATTGGATGTGGTTATAATTCAATTATTATAGAAATACGAAATTCTATTTTTGAAAATTTATGTATTTGTTAGGCTTTATACAATATTTATGTTACCATACAAAATTTTATTGTAGCTTTTGCAATGTTTATTTGTTTTCAGAGCTCACAAAGTGTTAGTATTAAATTTAAAATTACTAAGCTAGATAAAAATTAGCTAGCTCTCATCGCTCAAAGCTAATTCATGGCCCTCGTGTATCATAAGGCATCGAATCTAGCTTTATATACCAATTAAACTTTCAAATTCCTGTTCTGATGTGTCAAAATATGAGACTAACTCTTATAATTGATTATATACTTAATTATTAGTTATCAGTAGGTATTCCATATTCTGATTGTGAAGATTTTTAAAATTTTATAAATCCAAGAGGAAGGGCTAAACTCGTCAGATTTAAGCCATAATTTTCTGCATTTCGAACCAATTTTTTCAAAAAGTATTTCTGGGAGCAAGTTATTTGTACTGGATATTTAATATTTTGGGTATTGGTGCATCTTCTTCTAGATATTTCTCTGGGGAGAATATTTTAATATATAGTATAAAGAAAATATATTTTGAGCTCTTAATAATGATTTATAATAGCGATTGAAAATATTTGATACATTCCGACAAAAAACTATTACAAACTCCATTAGCGTTCCCTTACCGTGAGTGTTTTCATTTCCATTACCTTTTCATTCATCACCGTTCCACTATTAAAATATTTTTGGCTTTTCAGGCAATTATGTTTAAATCAGATGGATTTTTAGCATGAGTCGTAGTATTTTAGAATCAAGAAAAACCAGATTATGCTCAAAAAATATTGTATACTCAATATTTATAAAGTTTAATTGTAGTTTGTAAATTTAACACGTAATTAACTGATATAAATTTACTGAAAATATTTTTAGTAAAACTATGTTATATTATTGAAAACTTAACAAAAAACCACTACCATTCCATTACAACGAACTAAACTCTAATTCCACTGCCATACCACGGTAATTGTTCAAAATTTTCTGTCGCTAATTTATGACATTAAATGAAAATAGAATAAAATGAAACGCCAACATTTTTTTATTATTAGTCGTTCATTACTTTTGTTTTACTTGAATTCTGTACATTATTCTGTGATCAAAGAAAAGATTTGATAATAAAGAATTAAAAATACTATATTTTGTCAAATTAATAACATTAATCCAAAGTTTTGATATAAGTACTTTGAAAATTTACTTATCAATAATTCTGTTCATTTGAACATAAAAACATTCGAGAGATTATGCGCAAAATTTTTTTCTCCAACAATTTGCAAAAAAAAACTCTTTCTTTCTTAGTTTTACATCTTACTTGAAATAATTTAATTAAAATAGAATTGGATGCTTTATTCATCGCCGAGTAAATATTACAATTGTTAACTGTGATAATTGAAATTTTTGGCTAAAACACGATGCTTTGATATTAAACGAAATTGTTGATGCATTAACTGTATTCGAGAAAACTAGAGTTAAGTAATTTTGCCGAACATCAAAAGAGAAGGCAAAAAAATTATGCTGAGATGAAAATCCGTGTTTGATCGGAGCAAATAAACGGCTGTATGTGCCTGCGTATAGAATATAAATGTTTTTTCTTTTACTAAATAGTTTTGCCTAAAAATATTAATACAGTATTTGCGTAATTAATTCTGTTTGGAAAATATTAATTCAATTTTGCTAACTATTTTAAAATTTAATTGAACTTTACGATTACTTGCGATAGCGTTTTTGTCGCTTATTGATTGCAGGCAAAAATAAGATAATTACTTTAGCGAGAGTAAAATCGGAAATAAAACTTTTATGAATACATTTTATTCAAAGGTTTCGTATATAAACTTTAAATAAAACTTATTTACAATTAAGTTGTTTCCAAATTCATTAAGCAATTGTCCGTCTGTTATAAGTTAATCATAACATTAATTTGTTTCATTATCTTTTATTTTATAATTTGTCTTTGATTTGTTCATAATACTTTAGTATTTAGTAAATTATAAGATAATTTTAAGATAAGATTTAGTTTTTAGCATTGAATCTGAAGATCAAAACTAAATTAAATTCATTTATTTGAATTTTCAATTTAGCAGTACGTTTTTGGTATTTAAGTACGAAATATACATGTATTGCGAAAAATATTATAGCAGAACAGTATAATACTTACGATTATCTATAATTTTTTAGTAATTAAAGTTTTTTTTCGCGATAATATATGATTAGATTATTATTTTGTATCCTAATGCTGAAAATCGTTTCTATTTGTCATATTCAAGTTTGTTTTAATACCTATTAAGACATTTATTGTTATTTAGATATTTGATTTAAAATCTTAATGTAAATGTGTTCATATTATAAATTGTTGACATCATTTAACTTGCACTGAATTAACTCAATTTTTAGATTCGTTAATTTCTAAGCGACTATTTTTAGCTATAAAGGATATTAAATTCTGTAATATTTTCTAAATATTAATATTTTATAACTTTGCATTTCATTTGTGTACTAAAAAAGATTCCCTCTGGCAAAGGATATGCAAACAATAACTTAACGCTTACTAACTCTAAGCCAACTTGAAAACACATTTTGTTCTCAATTCTTTGAACAGATACAGAAGTATTTATGAATTGTTGGCATTTCAGAATGTACAGTATATAAAGCCCAAGATAAAATTTAAACTCTATATTTATACGATATGACAGAAATTCTTAAACTATTTATTTTTCACCCATTTTAATCCGACCCCATCTAAGCAATTTGGCCAAATTTGATACAACCTAATCCATAATTCCTAACCCGACCCAAACTAATCTCGTGACACCAAACGGAATCCACCCATTCATCCAAACTATATGCCATCTATCAATATGACAATATCTAAAGAGTTAAATAATTTTGTTCTATCGCTCGCATATGTTTTAATTGTCTATAAAAAAGAATGGATTTAGTTTGGAACCTCAACCTTCATTAATACTTCCGCTCCTTAGCCCTAAAAGTTATTATGTTTAACTATTGACAGGTGGTATATTGAGGAGAAGATCATTGACGGTTTCAGAGACAAATTTGTATACTTTAATTCTATAATAATATAACAAAATAGAATAACAATATATGTTCTCATTACGGTAAATGCAAAATTTAAAACTAAACATTAACGTTTATATCCATTATTAAATTTTATTTTATTTCCTGCTCGTTAATAATAGTTACAGATTTCAGATTTGATTTTCTAAAATAAGTTGTTAAATAAATTAATTTTTTGCGTAACGTTTTATTTCAGTGTCATAAATCCGTATAAAATACAAAAGTTTGTGCAAAAAAAGTAAAAAAAAGTGATCGAATAAGTCGCGGTATGAAATTGATTTCAACCAAACCTAAAGCTACTAAAGAAAGAATATTCTTAAGGATTCCTATGTGTATTGAAGCGATTTATTTTTATAAAGTTTTCTGTTACTGAAGGATTATACCGCACATTTTTTTGACTCAAAACAATAAGGAATTGTGTGATATTTTGAATAACGGTTATTATTATTCTTTATTAAAAGCTTGATTATATCGATTGATATATATAGCGAAATTACAAAGTTAGCGTAACCAAAACACAAAAAAGACTTAGAAAAGCTATTTATAAACTGCTCATCAATTGATATAAATTGGATGAACACATGAAAGTGAAAATTTGTCAATTATGTGCTTATAAACCCCAATTGTTAATGAATGACATAAGCCATTATTTTCAAGGCTTAGATAAGCTTATTGTTATAGCATTAATCTCGAAGGGGACCCAAAGAATAACTTGCATAAAAACCATTATGAGATTTCTATTGATGAGTGTGTTGACAAAAATATGCTTACGCAATGGTTTCCGCATTCAATATATATATACAGTATATTCGCTTTCACTTGATCTATTCATTTATTCTGATTAATGATCGTTTTTATTTTGTCACCCGTTTCTGTTTGCTTTTTGCTTCCCTTCTATTTATTTTGTTTCAAGAATGTACTGCCGTTAAAATAAAGATAAATGTTTTGTCTATTATCACACTTTTTGCTCTTTATTTAAGTTGAGATTTATAGATTATTAGCTCACTTTTTTTTCGCTTTAAATTGTCCGACTATTCAAGGTTACATGCATTCGCACATGTTTTTAAAATAATAAACTAAATAAAGAAAAAAAATCTTATTTTATCTATTGCGTGCCATTCAGCGAAAAAGATGGCCAAAAATAGATTAGGGATGAACGAAACGCAAAATTAAAGTAAGTTTGCCCAACATGTTTGTGTTGTTTTTTACAGTGACATTCGAAACCAATGTCTTTTTAAATATTTATTTTTAAAATAAATTTAATCCATTAAATGCATTCAATAATATTAGATATCATTTAAATGAATATATAAAAAACTAATAAACCAAAAGCTAAGTTTCCAAAATAATCTTAAGCTTTTTCGAGATTCTAGATAATTCAGGTAAATTTATTCTAAAGTATTTCATAAATTGGATAATTTTGATAACATACACGGAACCAATAAATTAGATTATTAATAACGACCAGATTCAGTATGGATACTTTTTAAATTAAGTAATTCCTAAATTAGTTTATATACGAAGTGCGATTAATAGAAAGTCAAAATAATAGCATTTATTAAAAATCGAGCTTGATCTTGCAAATGTTTGGCTCATAGTAGCTCGGGCTTCAAGCTATAGATTTAACAAAACTTATATTCTAGCTTCTTCTGAGTATAAACTTATTCATATAATCAATCATATATATTTAAATAACATAGATTTTAAATTTTAATAGTTTCTCGATAAAACCCCCGAATTTTTTCGTAAACGCTTAAAATATAAATATTGAAATTAACTTAGTTAACTAAATTATATCATTTTACTGGATGGCAATTTTTTTATAAAATTTATTGAAAAATAATAAAAAATTATGGTTAAATGAGTTTTTCCTGAAAATAACATAAAAGCAATAAAAATAATTATAGTTATATGAATAAAGCGAAAAATACTTTTCAGACTTGATAAGCAATTTTGGTAGCTAAGTACAAATTAATCATTCGGGTTTCGTTTGCTCAAATGTGACCCTATATTGCATTAAACAGTCTAATAATAATTAACATCACAACGACAAAGAATATTACTTATATTATTGATGCCTCAAACCATTATGTGAATATTTATTAGTGCGACAGATGTGGAAACTGTACAAAAGAATTTTTTATTTATCATTTGCATTCGGTTTTCGAAATAATTATCAGTTCCTTATAAAATGAACATCATAAATATAAATATTGAAATAAATTATATTCATAATATAAAAGAGTGTGTTTATTGTAGTTTGATTGAAAATTGGGTTTAACTTAGTCTAATAGATTAAATGAATGTTTAGGCAGATAAAAAACTGATCTAAATTCTTTGACTATGTATGTAACTCAAAAGCAAAAATATAGGAAAAGATTTTTATTTAATTTAAACAAACTTATCATATATCAATTAATCTTAAAATTTCGGTTCAAATTATTTATTAAAATCACTAAAAGTAACTATTTTTTGTAAAACTCTTCAAGTTACGGAATTTCAACAATATTAAGGATTTAAATCTCTAAGTATTTTTTGATAAACAATTATAGAAGATATTTGATCAGTTAAATTTTTATCTTTGATTGTATTCATTTATTTCAATATTCTTACAATTTTCTGTTGATAATCAAAGTTGATAATTACTTTTTTCCTAATTTAAATTGACGTTATAATCCCCACTTCTTTTTCAAAATGTAGTTAAACTTTTTAAGTTTTTTGAAGGACTCAATATAACAATTTTAAAGTTGTATGTTATATAACTTAAGGCTTATGAGTTTTGAGAGTTATGCAGATAAACGCTATGATCAACTTTGATTATCAATAGAAAATTGTAAGAATATTATAAATTATAGAAGAGCAAATTTATTTTGAAAAATAAAGATTGTTTTCAAAAAACCCCATAAATTTAATTAAATCACTCCCTTCTCTCAGGTTTTGATTGGGTGATTGTTGATGCTATTATAGAGATCTAAATTCCCCAGTAAAAATAAATTTCAGAATAATAGGTAGTAATTATAAGTTTGATTATTAATTTTTAAATCCGCTAGATTTGAATATTAAAGCCATACACAAACGTTGAGTCTGGATAATGATTCAAAAATTGTTAGGTTTGATGATCCTAATTTTATTAAATCCTATTCCTAATCACTGCATATTAGTTCGAAAAACTATCGAAAGGTTTTGGAGTAGAAACATTATAAAAAATAAAATAAATATTTAGTCAGAGGCAATCTGAGTTTAACTCTGCATCCGAAAGACAAGTATTGTAAATTCATATTAACTCTTAAGCTGAAAAGTTTTGATTTTGTCACGTTTTAATATTTTTCTATCATTAACATATCTCTTAGCATAAACCAATAAAAGCCACGTAATATAGTAGTATTACAACTAATTATTATTATTTAGTTATAAATAAAGTTATTATTGAATGCCATTCGATATATTTCGAAAATTGATTGAAAAACTGGGAAACAAGTGCGAAAGGCGAATAATTTTTTTCTGTTTTCTCAGAATAGCACGCTTGAACGAGAAAACTTGAATGACCGTAATCTTAAATAATTACTTACACCAAACATCTATAATTTCCGGCTCTAAAGCTGAATCCTAATACATTTTGAAAGTTTTTCTCGAAGCGTGAAATTCTTTAAAAACTGTCACTTTATATATCGAAAAGTGTTCCGTTCAGCATTCACTACAAAAAAGCGTATGCTATTGAAATTATAGAGACTGAACTTATAGGAGATTGAATGCTTTTTGTAGTAACTTTTAATAATTTACGAAATATTCACGACAGGCAAACAGAAATTTCATAATAGATTTTCGTTCGAAAACATAATCAACTTAACCTTTTTCTACTTCTAGAAAAAATTACCAAATAAGAGTTACATATTCATATAGAGCTCACTTTCTTATAGTTCACCTAAGTTAATAAGTTACTTAAAAACTGTCAAAAGTAGCGAAAATAAAATACGTGCTAATTTCAGTGGTCGAGTTAGTGGGGACACACAGACTGACAGATGGACAAACTGACAGACGAACGGACGGGCATACAGCGAGAAAGTGAGCTAAAACATGTAAACGTAAGCTCGCTGTTACATCATCTCTATCTAAAAATACTTCACAAATCCAAATATAGGTGAATGTGAAATTTTAATCATATAAATGTCAAAGTGTCTGCCATCAATATCTCATGGGCAGTCTTAGATAACTGTATAATATATCTTACACTGCCGCGTAAACCTATCTATTTAAGTCAATCACTCACGAGTCAGTGAATGCGGCAAAAAATTGTAACTCTTATATTATAAATATTATAATAAAGTTCAATTTATTATATTACTGAGTGAAGAGGTTTTACTATACTTTTGCTGCCATTGTTATTTTTTCTTTAATCTCTTAATGTTATAAAAATTGCATACTGTTTTAAGCATTGCTAGTAATAACCGATAAATTTAATTACGTTCGATGCTTAGTTAATTAACGCATATTAAAAATATTAATTATAGCTAACACGTCAGTAAATTATGTTGCACTTCGCCTATAAATCATTTAAATATCAGTCAAATAAAAAATTGGTTCACAAAAATTCACTTATTAGTCTCAATTAAAGCATGTTGTTAAGTGAAGTGCTAAGCGACAGTTTTACTTTATATGAATGTTAATCAAATTTTTTACGTAAGAAATTAACAGCCATAATAGCGGATGTATTTGAAGTGATTCCATGCTTGAGTTGTAAGCTTATCAAAATTTAAAATAATGAGTGAGTATAATCTAGTGTTGTTTCGCAAATTGAAATCAAGAGTGAAGAGTAACTTAAAGCTATATTAAAGCGATATGAAATAACAATTTTGAATTAAAATACAAGTAAAAAGTAAAAAATGTTGAAAACGGCGCATAGCTATTTAATTTAAGAATAATTTGAAAAAAGCACAGAAAATTCTTAACTTAGAAAATTCTCTATTTTATTCTTTTACCTAACTCTACATTAACTTATTTAATAAATCCCTTTTATATGAGTTTGATTATTTTGGCCAAATATGATTTATGTGGTTATTTAAGTTTAAAATGAAATTCTTTACTTATTATTTTTGATTTCATTAGATTGTTGTCATGAGCGCCAAAAAAGTCTTACTTACACTGACATTCTCTTTAATAGTTTCTACTCGCATAAGCTTTCCGTCTTCTTCTGAATTCAATTCAAGCAAAGATACTGCGTGACAAAAATTTCGGAATAAAAAAGTACAAACAAATATGCTTGGCACAAATATAGAAAATATAACAAACAAGAATGAACATCAGTAATGCGCTCACTTTGAGTTTTATATTTTTTAAGTGAATAGATATGTGTATTAGTCAAGTGAATATTAAATATCTGCATTCCTTTCACGCCAAAAAACATATTATATTGTTGCTTATCATTTTTGTAATTTTATTTTTAAACAAACAAAACTTTAAATTATTATTGTTTCGCTAAAAATTTTATGTACTTTAAAACATTGTTATAAATAGTACTTCAGTGAGTGTTTAGTTATTTTTATTCATTATTGTTTCGCTGTCGACGAGGCAACATCAAAAATTGTGTTTAAAGACACAATTAGGCGCGTTATATAACGTGTTTTAGTTTAATTAATAAGACTCGTGACACCAAAATTTACTCATATTTGCCCTGATATTAACCATTTGTGACCCGATTTTGTGTCAGTTGTGACCAATTTTGCCCCATTTTTAGTCATTTTTGACCCAATTTTAGTCCTGTTTGCCCCTATTAAAACTAATTTTGACTCAGTTTTGTCCCAATATTGCCGCATTTTTGGTCATTTTTGACCCAATTTGAGCCCTGTTTTGCCCCTATTAAAACCAGTTTTGACCCAATTTTGTTCATTTTTGTCCGATTTTTGTGATCTAAAAAAAGTCTAAAGAGTCACAGACACACAGACACGAATCCCAAATACAATAGCTGACTTTTACAAAGTGAGCTAAAAATTATTTCAAAACTTTGGTGAAATAAACTTTTTGGGCACTCCTGTCCACTTTTCAAGATTATGAATCTATGTAATTTAAATTTCTCTAAATCATTTAAAAATAGTTTATCATTTTATGACTTTTAAGACAATCTAGAAGTAGAGCTTATGATTTTAACCATGTTTGCTGGTCCATCTGCCTATCCATCAGTATAACTGTCTGTCCATTTATCGTTGTTACATATATCCATTTTTATTTAATTGCAATAATACCAGAAGATACATTGAAAAGTACGTACACATGTGCTATTACTAAATTGTATTAAACTTAAAGCAGTTATATTATTGCTAGAAACGAGAAAAATGGAGAAAGTTTTTTGAACAAAAAGGAGGCAAAATAGAAGACACAATTTTAGTAAAAACGAGAAAAATTTGGGACAAATAAACTAGAAAATTTAAATTATAATTTTACATTAATTTATTAAATTCGCATTTTATTTCAAAATAAAGCATGTAATTAAATTTTTCCTACCTAAACTGTCTACGACATTAATAACAATCGCCTTAAGCCACTTGACGCACTTTACGGTGCATGACAAGAATACGTAATACGTTATGTAATTTATGTTACTGTGTATAAAGCATGTGTAGACCTGGAGGAGAATGAATGCGGGGCACACGGAGGTTCAGAGAGGACTGGGTAAGATGTGGGGCGAATAATATTATATTAATTTGCGGAAAATAATGCCTCGGGTCTCTAGTTAGTTAAATTACATTAGTATATAAATCTATATAAAAGTTGATTATCAATGAAATTGATACAAAAATAATTGATCTTAATTTAACTAAAACCATACGCAAATGATTTAATGCGAATTAGAAAGTGAACTCTATATGAATGTTCCGTCTTTAGCTCACTTTGTTTCACAAGTCATTTATTGGAATTGAGATGTCTCTTTTCTTTTCCTCTTTGACATTAATAAAGGGATTTCAGTCTTTATAATTATAAAGGGATTTTCCGAGTTAAAAAAGAGCTAAAATCGTTAAAAAATGGCCAAAATTGAAACAAACACGAACAAAATAGGGACAAAATAGGATCAAAATTGGATCAAAATTGCGAGAAATCGGGTAAATTTTGTTGTTACGCGTGACAATAATTTAACTAAAATCATGTTACTATACATTGAAATATGCCCCTAATTGTGTGCATTGAGTGCACATTAACGACAAATTTGATGTTCACTCGTCGAAAGCTCAACAAAGACAGATTCAAAATTTAAAACTTCCGAAACACTAACTGAAGTACTATATTATATAACTTATATTAGACTAACAGCATTTGCGAATAGCAAGTGATAATATTTTGTGCAACTTTCTACAAAAAAACATAACTTTCCAAACCTAACCCACCTTAACCTCCCTTAAAATAATTTAAAAATTTCTCTATTTTTGCCGAGTTCCCCATTAGAATCTCTATAAATTCTCTGCTTATGGGGATATCGTATCTATTACCGTTCGGTCAGAATATCCTCGCAAAAACAGGCTTACGGAATTGAATACGTATTTTACGGAGATATTTTATAACCCATATAAATTTTTGCGAAACAATATTAATTCAAAGTCTTATTTGTTTAAAAATAATTATAAAAATGTTAGGCAACAAAAGAATTAGTATTTTGACGTAAAGTAAATGTTATTAATTTCTAATTCTCATAACTAATGCGCATATCGGATGAGTTAATAAAATATTGGAATCGAAGAGATCAAATTATAATGTTCGTTCTAGTTTTAAAATTAAATCAAGGGCACCTCATGCTTAATAGCTATATAATTCGTCTAAGTTTTATATTCTATATAAAAAGTCTTATTTGAAACAAAACGAATTTCGTTTTATATATGGAATATTTATTGGTTAAATGTGAACGGTTACATCTTGAGTATCAATATTGCTTTTGCGCGCATGTTATCATTTTTATTGCAACCGAACAAATGATGGATATATCCCAATAACCATTACTGTCACGATAAAAATAATAAAACACCGTAATCAGACCGCATGAAATTTTCGCGTAGATTTCTGAGAATAAATTCAATATGAAAGAATACGAACTTTTTTATTTTCTTCTTTCACTTAATATATACATGAATAATTACGCGAAAATTTAGTGGTTAGGTTTAAATACTTCTGTAAAAAAACTAATTAAATTTTTAAATGTAAAATTTAACTTCAATATTAAAAAGCTTTTCTCCATTTTTTCCATAATAATCACAAATTAGTTACTTGAGGTCAAAGTTATTTATTTGAATTTACATTACAGTAATATTTTGTTAGTTTAAAAATTATAATAAAGTAATTCGTCTTAATATATTATCCGATTTCCACAGACATGGTAGGCTCAAGTTTTAGGTTACAATTCAATCTTATAAATTTCATACATTTAAAATTTGAATTTAAGTCAAAAATTGTATTTTATTCCAGTATAGTAATCCAAATTATGCAAATGAGTCACCCAAAACGTAATCAATAGCTTACATACTGTAATATTAATAATATCTTTTATTTTAATTTTTTTTATCTCACTTCCTCTGGTAGATTTTACATATTTGATCTATATATTGGTTTGAAATAATCTATAGCTTAAAATTCAAAAATCGATTGAAAAGAAAGTCAGATAGTTCTTGCTAAATAACCCGAGTTTTAGCTATTAATTTATTGGCAGCCAAACCCAAGTTTCAGTCTGTAGGCTTTGTTTCCTCAAAGCTTTATAATCTTAGGCTTTAGTATTAAGCTAAAATCTTTTAAAAAATAGAAGAGTAGCCCAGCCTAAAAGCTTAAGCGTAATGAAAATCGGACTAAAATTCTCATATCTAACATATCTAACATTTTTCGAGAATTTTTATCTCACTTTTTTATACAATTGACCAGCTTTTGCTTTTGCCCATTTCTTTCCGTACATTAAGCTTGTGCTTAATTGTCCGCAGTTTTATAATAATAAACAAATCTAACAAATGGGTTAAAAACTTTTACATTTTCACAAAAGTATGAATAAAAAATCTATGAAAAAGTGAGCTCTCTATGAATGTTTCACTCTTTTTTATCAAAGTTTTGCTTTGTTTCGCCGATTCCCTCCCAAGTTTGGCACTCATAATACAGAATTGTTATTCTAGTTGTATACGTTAATTATTTAACATACGTATTGAATGGGCTAACAAATTACTGCCATTTGAAAAATTACGCATAGCATTACTTTAGTATTGACAGTACGTGTTAAAATTAATAATTAAGCACATTTGATATTTTCTCTACTAATTTTAATTATTGATTTTATTTTATGCCAAATATTTTTGATGATTTATAATATATTTAGTTTTGTAGTATACTTTAGTTTTTTAAAAAGGTATACTAAATGTATGTTTGATAAGTCTTGGAAAACTAATATTTATCGTAAATCTTAGCTATTTTGTAAAGCAAAATAATCAATGTTTACCATTCATCTCTTTTAATGGTATTTGTATGCATTTATTTCGATTTTCGGCAAATATTCACTATGTTTTAATAATGGCATTCATAGTATGTTTCGTTTCGTGAAGTATTTTTATTCTTTTCTCAGTGTTGTTTTTATAATAGACATCAGTTTTTAAAAATAAAAATCACGTCAAATAGCCTATTAAAGAGGCTCTAAGCTTGGACTCCTAAAACATGGTAGGCTTATTCCTAGACTACTAAAAAATTTAGGCTTAGGCCCATTCTAAAGCCTAACAGCCTAAGTCTTAGGTCAGGCTGCCTAAAAATTTCCATCGATTAGCGAATTCTTAGTCTTCTTCGTCCATCATAATTTTATCATAGCCGGCAACGAAGCATTATTCTTATATCAGACCAAATCGGTTAGTAACGATTATAATTGAAGAATTAAAAGACCCAAAATTTATAGTGTGTTATAAAGAATCTTATCAATCCAATTAAGAGAGCGAGTAGTTATCGCTACTTACTATTTATGTGAAAGTGTAGCTAAATGTTATGCTAATTTACAATTTGAATAGATCATCGACAAAATGTTTAGATTTTTAATTTAGATAAATTCTTTTATTCTAAATCACAATCGCTTTATGCCAGAATAACTCATCATCCTATTATATAATCTCATTTTTGATCGAAAACTTAATTTACGCGTACTGACTTGGAATAACCTGCAGCTATACTTTCCATTCGAGACTGTCTTTTATTGTTTGTCTATTCATTGAACAAATTAATGTTTTTTGAAAGCAGTATTAAAGAAAAATAAAATGTTATAACTTTTTTAATCTTAAAGATTACTTCAAAAACGTATTGAACAAACATACAGAACTCATTCAAAACTGTTATTTTAAGTTTGGCGCCATTTAAATTGAGTTAAATAATTCTAAAATTAACTATTGTTTTTAAATAAATTGCG
Organism: Phthiracarus laevigatus; assembly: GCA_034700185.1. Classification (NCBI taxonomy): domain Eukaryota; kingdom Metazoa; phylum Arthropoda; class Arachnida; order Sarcoptiformes; family Phthiracaridae; genus Phthiracarus; species Phthiracarus laevigatus. Next base: position 19,061 of record JAQIXJ010000633.1, read on the forward strand.
GAGTTATAATGTAATACAGTACTAATAATTTAACTATTAGCTTACGAATTAACGATTTTGCTATTATGTTAAGACAATAAAAAGCACAAATAATTATTCAATAGCCTATTTAACTTAAAAAATATAGTTTCTTAATTTTGTTCCATTCATTATAATACATGTAGACAATAGAATACTGCTTGAAAATGCAGTATTAAAGTTAGTTAAACAGCAAAAATGTTTACGTCTAACACAGACTTAATAAATGCATTATCTTAAGTAAAGCTGGGCGTGGATGCGGGGTGGGTTACATTAGATATAGATGAGGGCGGATAGTTGCGGGCGAGTAACCATGTATTAAGCCTCAAATACTGCCGCGGGTCGCAAGTTTATACAATTTCCTCAACTCATGGTAAATATTCTCGATAAATGGATAAAGAAATTCTTGATAACACAATCAACATAATAAATAAATTTCGGAAATAACATAGTAATTATTAAATTTGTTTTTTTGATAGATACATAGCAGTTATGCGTCCATTGCATTCCGCATTACTATTGGGCCGCAGAGGTACACTTATTCTGGAAATCGTGTGGTTTATGGCCACTTTGTTATCATCGCCACAATTATATTACACAAAGACTGTATCATTTACTCATGGAAACGATTCTTATTTGAAGTGTAAAGAAGTTGCCAGCCATTTCTATAGTACAACTTATTCGATGGTGATATTTGTGATCACTTTTATACTACCATTCATAACGTTGGTATACGTTTATGGTTGTATTTGTTTCAAAATGTTTCGGAGGAATAAAAAAGGTGTAGAAAATCCGTTGTTGTAATTGTAGCCAAATAAATTTCGTTAACAACTCTTCAATTCTTTATCTATTTAATTATTTAAGGATTAGCGGCTGTGGAGAATAATAGCCACATTAAAACGAAGTTACGCACCGTTAAGATGTGCGCGGTTGTGGTACTACTTTTCATTATCTGTTGGCTGCCTATACAGCTATTTAACTTAATTATTTGGGTTAATCCGCTGCTATTAGTGCAGCTCTTTGGACTCAATAAAGATTCGTACATGGCTTTGTTCTTCTTTTGCCATTGGATAGCGATGGCGCACAGTTTTGTCAATCCCATTATCTATTGTTTTATGAGTGTTAATTTTAGGGTAATTTTTTAAATTTATTTTTACAAAATTTCATTATCTGTTATAATTTTTTTCGTAATACAATTAATTTATTACTTCTGTGATGAATATAACCATTGTTTTTAAAACACATTTAAAATCGATAGATCACTAATATTAAATAAGAGATAACCAAAAACATTAAGTCTTCATAAAACTGTTTAATTCATTATTATATTTAAACCTTACATGCCTTTATTTTTATTATACATTATATCAAAACGTATTAAAAATTTTATTTTGATTTATAAGTTTAAAGTCAAACTACAAACACGTTCGATTATGTGAAAGATAGAAAGAGATGAATCATTATTAAATTTAAGATAAAATTTAATCATTATTACATGTTTACTTCCCTAATTATATTTTCTAAAAATCCAAAACTAAATGTCGTTTAATTTAAAATAATTCAGTATTATTACATAATTTTTTCTTTAAAAAATAGGATGATTTGCGTTTGATATTCTCGCGCATTTTTCCTGGATTTATTAATAAAGGAGACAGAAACAACTCTATTAATAATAGCACTTTAAGAAAAATTTCATTAAGCTCAGCACTTAGTACATCCATACTAAGAAGACCATGTAATGATACAGCCGTCTGAAATTTCAATTTATATCGAAGAAATTTTTATTATTAAGGTAAATATTTGATTCACTACAAAGTAGTACGATATTTGCAGAATTTGAGTATTACTGTATTATTTAGTTCCTAAGGGGCAGAGAACTAGTTAAAATATAACCGCTTCCTTTTAACCCACATTCAAATTAAATTACGATAAATTTATTTTTTTCATCCACTTACGATCTATTTAAATTAACGAGATAAACATTGCCGTTCTAACGTTATATAATTATGCTCCAGTTTAAGAGAATAGTACAGTGTTGTATTTTTGCCAATTTGTGAACAGACGTTTCCGAAAATAGACTGGCTTAATATGTTTAAATAAAATCATAAAAAGGGCTCAATAAATTTTTATACAGTTAATATTATTCTCTACACGGTCTACAAAATATTAAATGATTTGCTTTTGACGAAGTTTTATAAATACTTAATTAAAATAAATATTCATGAAATATTTATCTAATAATAGCTTATAGTCAATTATCTGAGTGAAAATGGGTTTAAAATTTTTAAGTAGTTTTTACATGCATTTTTGAATTTCTGGTTTCAGGATTAATTATATCTTACTATTAATTTATTTAAAAAACAAACAAAAATTTTTCGTAATAAACATAAGAAAAATCTAAGACCACAAAGTACCATAATAGTTCTAAAAAATATGAAAAATTCGATTTCTTTCTAGTGTTCAAGTTGTAAAATTAAGATTTTTATTAAGTATTCTTTTGAAAAAATAAAGTTGAAATTTGGTAAAATTAAAATTATTTTTATAATCTAGTTTGAAAAATAAAGAAATAATTTTAACTATAAAATTAAAAAGTATAAAACCATTTTCCCTCAAAAAATTGACTATAAGCTATTATTAGATATATATTTCATAAATATTTATTTTAATGAAGTATAAAGTAATCGTCAAAAGTGTATTTTGTAGACCCTGTACATTCTGGTAATTTAAATTTATACGTTGATTCTGGAAAAAGTTTTGGGAATCTATTTTATATTTTACTTCATAAGAAATATCTGAAAATTGTGTTATAGAATTGCGGTTTAATTCCAGTGTTGTTTTTTTTGTTTTCCCATTAGGCGTATACGTGCATTAAAAAGACTGAATGGCTTAACACCACATACATTTAATAAAACGTTTATATGGCTAGGAAGGTTTATGTATGTGGTGTTAAGCCATTCAGTCTTTTTTAATGCTAGTATGCGCCCTAATTGGAAAACAAAAAACAACACTGTTTAATTCAATGTGAATTGCTTGTACGCGAGATGATTACAAAATTATATTTAATATTTTTTGATAAGATTATAAAAAATTCTATTTTCCCTAAAAATAACTTTATAGACTACTATTTAATTAATTTTGTCTGTAATATAATTTGCTCATCACACAATTAGTATGTTTCACTTAGCAATAATGAAAATAAAAAGCTGTGGTTATCCCATTCTCCAGTAGATATTATCGTAAAATCTATTTTTTTAACTGACATTTTAGACAGATATATGGATTTGACTTTGTCTGTCTGTCTGTCTGTCTGTCTGTCTGTCTGTCTGTCTGTCTGTCTGTCTACACTCTTATGTTAATTAAAGAATTTTGATCTTTACTTTAATATAGGATTTTACTGATTTCTTATGTTAATTAAGAAATTTCTTATGCTTATAAAGGGATATTTAGGTTAAAAGGCCAAATATATGTTAAAAATTGGCAATAAAGTCGTGAAAAATGGCCAAAACATGCTCAAAATTTGGTAAAATTTTGACGAAAATGGTCATTAATAAGATCAAAATTGACCAAAATAGATTCAAAATTGGGGTCTGGAGCTCCCGTTTTTATATCATAACAGTCAAAATTATGTCAAAAATAGCCAAAATTAGGTTAAATTACTCAAAAATCGTGTTAAAATTCGTCAAAATTATTGTCTGGAGATTCCGTTTTTATCAATAAAGGCCTTTTTACTGTAATAATAGTTAAAATCGGACAATAACCCGTAAAAATCTGGTAAAAAATTATTAAATTTATGAATAAACAGCCAAAATACTTTGCGCGAGATTCCGTTTTTATAGTAACCTTTTGACGGATATGGCAAAAAATCGAGTTAAAATAGTTAAAAAAAACTGAACGGAAGATTTCGTTTTTATAGTTTTAATTCGGACAATAATGATCTAAATAGGGTAAAAACAACCAAAATTTGAACGGAATATTCCGTTTTAATAGAAACATTATGGGCAAATATGGACAAGATAGGGTAAAAATCTTAATAGGGTAAGAATTCTTGGCAGAATCTTCCGAAGTTAAAAGTAAAAACGTTAACTTTAATAAAAATAATATAAAATAATGGTTGCGAGCGAACGAAGAGAACGAGCAACCATAAAATTACTGAAACTATCTTTATAAGTCAGATATTATGACCTTGTAATTATTGAAACTAGCTATAAACTGAAAGCTAATAATAATTATTTCTTATGATTTATTAAACTAAATTTGGATTAAAATCACATTTGATTAGTAATATTGTTTTTAATACTATAGTAAATAAATAATTGAATTCGAGGCATAATACTAAAATTATAAATTCTATTTATCTGATTAAGTTTATAAAATTGGATAAAGTTGAAATGAAGTAAATTGTTTATTTTTCCAAAGTTCCAGATGCCTCTATCCTTTGGCAAATTTTTTGATGCTCATAACACACTCTAACTTGTGATTGTAATGAGGATATTAATATAAATTTCGTTTTGTTAATAATAAATTACACATAAATTTTCATTTGCCAAAATAATTTTTCTAAAAATAAATGATTAAAATCTTTAAATTAATTATTATAACTTGGAAACGGGATTTGCGGGACTTAAAAGTTGTTAAACCGAGGAAACCGATAAAAAAATTAATTAAAATCGAGAACAGTTCAAGGAAAAATTTATTATTCTTATCAAAAAATTAAGATTTTACAAAATGTAATAAAATTTTATTAAACATTTTAAATTAGATTTAGAATTTTATGCCATAATTCATATTACATATTGATTTTCACTAATAGAAAGAAGGCTTACTAAATCTTTCCATCGTAAAACTTTTTTCAAAATTATGTGTAATCCTTGATTTTTTTTACTAAACTGCCAATATCGGGAAAATCAGGAAAATATTTTTTAATTAATCAATTATAATTATAAATTTATTTAATAGAAGTTAACATACCGGTTATATGATCAAAGAAAAAATACGATATTCCATGAAATCTCTATCCCTAATAATAACTCATCAAATGAATAATAAACTATATTTTTGTTACTATAATTAAATTATTACTCATATTAAAAAATATAGATTAAACTAATTTGTTGCGATCACAATCTGAATAAATATGTCTAATAAATTTGATAACAGTTAGTAATCGTTTTTTATAATTGTAAAAACAAAAATGTTAGAATTAATCGCAGTAAAATTGCCGCAAAGCATATGAAATACTGTATATATATTATTTACGATTAGATCCAAATGACTTAAAAACGTTGTTTTCAATTAAATGTAAATTTATATAATTTATGTGATGAGCATGTCATCAAAGCAAATAAAAGAAAAATTTAAAGATGTAAGGTTCGGCTGGTATATAACTAAATAAAAACAGAAGAACTTAAGAGCTATTAGACAGTTCTTGTAGCCTAACTTAAGTACGCCATTCAAAGAAATAAAACGTATAAAATACATTGCAATCTTCAATTGGCTTATTCTCAAAACATAAAAAATGTGAATAATAGAAGTTAGACGCATAAAATGTTTCAAGATTCTGTCACAACTTAATCAGTATACAAGTTCACTAAAAGACGTTACTTGACAAAAAGAAAAATTTCTGAACTAACGGAAAGATTTGTTTCCTATTTATTCACAATGAATATATTATTTCTGAGTAAATATTTAAATATTAAATACAAATTCATTATTTCTTAAGTATTTGAATGTAAATTGTAGGGAACAACAAACAATATTTTCATTCACTAAATAAATGACATCTAAGTTAGAAAAAAACAGAAAGGAAACTTTTAACTTAAAAAGTGGATAAGTTTTTTAGCATACGTTTATTAGAATAAAATTAATCAATCATAAGTAACCAAAATGTCATAGATTGACACTTTGCTAAAATTTTCGCACCTTTAATAAATTCAGCACTTTTTACAGACTCAATACCGACAAAAATTAATATTTAGAGTCTAAAATGACAAAAATAAATCTACGTTACGTTATTTAGAGAAAATTGGTGTAACATTCCGTCCTACGCTATGTTACGCTTTTAAATATTTTATTTTCAAACGAAATCATTTCATAAACACATTGTAATAATTTATATTAATAATTATATACAATTTTTATAGCACCACATTGTGCTTTGATCTTCCGGGAGACTTTAATGGAGGCGTGTTTCAAGGCCAAAATTAATTTTAGCCAACTCAGATTAAAAAAAGAAACAATTTATCGAAATTACTATAATCTAATTGTGGACACAATGGATTACGAAACTAAAGAATTATTGTATGAAAAAAAACTTTATATATTAGTTAAGTCCAACAAAATTGATTGATATCAATAAACAGGGAAACAGGGTACCATAAATTTGTATTTTAAGTGATTAAACCTTCTGCATAACTGACGCGCAGATCTAAGCAATTCTAATAAAAGATTGAGTAATACCAAAAAAATAACGAATAAAACACTGTACACTCACTATCTAATTACCGTAATGTATTTAAAGTAGCAAATCAAAATTAAATGTCACAGATAAAGGAGTCACACAAAAGCAATAAATATTTTGATTTTATTGCACAATTATCTGATTAAATTTCAAGTTAAACCGCAAATATTTTTTATTATGCTGGATTTAAGATATAAAAATGATATAAAATTCGAAGATAAAAACAACAAAAATAATTATTAAAAGTTAATTTAAGTAAACTTAAAGAAAAAATTTTAATGTAATAAATGTTATCAAAAAAAATTAAATAAAATAAAGTAAAATAAATGAAATATGAACATCAGGCTGAACTGATCTGAACCAACAAATCAGTGAGCGGTTTAAGCGACACATAAAGATGTACCTCTCTCTTTAAGCTCCCATCAGCCAATCGATCGATAGTCTCCAACTTTTGATTAGATCCGGAACCGATGGCCGCGATCATACGTCCACCAGTTTTTAGCTGATTCACTAAATCAGTGGGAAAATCTTGAAGCGCCGCTTCAACCAGTATAACATCGAACGGCGCTTCGCGAATGTTTCCCTCTCTTCCGTCGCCGCAAATGAATCGAAGTCTGGGCGGTATCAACAAATCGCCGAAATTCGATTCGACCAAATGCTGCGATAATTGTATTAATTGTACGCAATGATCGATTCCAAACACTTTACCGCACGAACCGGTCATCAGTGCCATACAAGTTGTTAAATAACCGCATCCGGAACCGATGTCCAACACTTTTGCGCCGTCGACTAAATAGTCGGACAAAAGATCCAATATTTGTGCGTCTAATTTGAGCGAATTATTTTCGGCTCCGTATCCGATACTTTGGGGCGATATATTATACGGTATTGTGTTGTAAAATAGTTTGCGGTCAAACGATAGCAGTAGCGCTTCGATACGCGACGATTTTATTATCCGCTGTTGTTTGAGCGAATTGATTTTATACCGGTATTCGTCGCTCGCTAAACCATTAACCGACACCAGTTTCAGTTTGATATTCTCGTCCATTTGTCGCTGAAACTTTTCGCTCAAATCCTTGATCACTTTTTTATTATCGTCGATAACCGCCAGTAAATAATGAACACAGTTGTGGTCGTCTAGACTTTTACTGGGAATTAGTTCGGCGCCGCAACCATTCTTACATTTCCGGCTAAATGGGCTGAAATCACAGCTCGACACGTGATTCGTAAGCTCTTCGAGTTTCAATACCTGCGGACATCCGTGAACGGCAAACTCGCACTTCACCATCAGATTGAAGTAGAGTTTGCGGAAAAATCTTGACGGTTCGCAGAGCTGGGAACAGTAGAAAACATTTCGGTCTATTGGGCACGTATTGCTGTGTTCCATCCATTTAATGATGCATTGGTTACAGAAAACGTGTTCACAACTGTCGATCTGAATCGGATCTTCGATGATATCGCAACAGATCGTACATTTGAATTCGTCGTATATTTTACTAGTGAATCGTTTGATATCGTATCCCATTATTGTTGTCTAAAAACTAATACCACGAATGTGGAAACAATTCTTTAAACTAATTATATATTTATCGTTAGCTTAAACACACACTGAATATTTTGTTTGCTTTGTTTCTAACGTCCCAATAGTTGGCAGCTATGGTTGCGATTGGCATTCAATGGAGTGAAACGTGCTTAAATATTTTAAGATAAGATGTTATTCAGTATGAAATGGCAATAAAACAAAAATACACGATGACATCAACCCTAGCAATATAGATAATTGTAATCGTCTATTATAGTATTTTATTATTTCTGGTTCGTCGGTGCACAGCAAAAAGTAGATTTCAATTTTCAAGTGTATTAAGTAATTAAACTGTTATCAATCACGCGCTCTTTTATTATCAAATGTTTTTCTTTTCTGTTCATCTATTCATTTATTCAGATTGATGGTAGTTTTTATTTTGCGCAAACATTTTTTGTTGCTTTTATTTATTTATTTTTTTGTTGAACTTTTTTCTTCGAACAATTTTAGAAAGAATATTTCGTGTTTCAGTTCTTTTTATCTGTTTGCGAATAAAACTAGTGTTCTGATGAAATCGATAGTAGTATATAAGATTTTAATGGATTAGAAACCCAAGTCATTATGCGATTGAAAAATAAACTTTAACATTTTTAGCACCTGTTCTTGATTCTATACGACCCAATCATTTGAATTTATACCATGTTACATGGCCTTTCTAATGCGATATATATATGCAGATTAATGTATATATACTGTATACAACTATGTTAACATAATTGTGCGTTCTGTACATAGATGGGTGCGTATTGACTTGAGGTACGCTTATATAAAGTTTTTAAAATCATCGATTACTATTATACACGGAGCGCATTATTATTGGATTTACGGTAATCCTTTAAAGCAAAAAATAATAATAAAAATACTTGATAAAAACTTCAAAATAAAAAATCTTGAATATTTTCAAATTAACATAAAATAAATCATTTTTATTTAAATAGAATATTCTGTATGACACAGTATTTATAATTATTTTAATTTTGTATTAAACAATTTCGATTATAAGTGCGTTTGTTTATTTTTTTGCAAACCCTTGTACATTATTATTATTGCGACGAAAAAAACGCTATTTTTCATATCGACTTAATGCAAGAATCTTCCCATAGGACACTCCAAATAAATAGTGCGAGAAAAAAGAAAGGAATCCATGTCTAATCTAAAATGATATATAAAGAAATTGTTGACAGTATATCTAACTGATGAACGAGCATAATTCTATTCCATTCGAGTCTGTCTGTATCAATAACTGTTATGCGGTGCTGTGTGAACCTAATTCGTACACAACGCATCAAACAGTTTTTAGCGATCAATCAATAAATTGTAGCTTATTTGCACTCTATTCGCAGTGCTATTAGTTTAAACTCTTTCACACGGAAAAAATAGATTTATGTCGAATCAAATATTTATGTCAAACACGGACACTATGACACACACATATGCGGACAAAATCATTAATTACGAGTAAATTACATTACAAGAGCTCGTGAACGTGCGTGAATGCTTATTTTCTTATTAGGCTATTCTATATTAAGGCGTTTTCAGTATGTCTAACTTTTTTCATGCATACCAAAAATGTGTTTAATTAGTAACTAAAAAATCGATTCGGCTGTACACTTATAGAGAGTAATTTAATTACTAGTTTTAATCAACTTTAGTATATAATATGCTAGAAATTTAATTTTCTGCAAATATAGAGATGAATTATGCCTAAACTAACTCGTAAGTTTATTTGAACAATATTTCATTAAACTTGAGCTTTGAGGAACACGATTTTCATTCACAACTCACTTAAGTTCCAATTTAAAAAAAAAACTATTATTAAGGCAGTTACAAAAGTTTACGCTAATCATGTCTAATAAATAAATTAATAAAATATTTATTAAATTGAGTTAAAAACAATCTATAGTTAACGTTTTATGTAACTAGAAATGACAGGCATAAATATTTTAATAAATCCATTACATAAATCATTCAATTTTGTTATTAATTTATTTTAGTATTTAAGCATTGTATGTGGCCTTAATTTTTTGTGTATTAATTTAATTTGTTATCAATGGATTACGTGATTAATCCTTTCTCAGCTAATAGCTGCGGAGTGCTGTAAGGGAAAACGTATTTTTAAATTTTTATTTAACTTTTTTCTTATATTTTAAGTATAATTAACGACTGGTGTCCTCTAAACGCTCACCTTTAGCTATTGACTGTTTTCATTACTAACAAATATTTATATGATTTATTTAATTAGTTATATTTAAACAAGATTTTTAACATATAGAGATTTTTATCACTTAAATGTATAAAATTGAAAAAATAAAATAAAAGATTAATGAAGGAAATAAATCTCTTTTATATAACTCAATTTAAATCGAACAATAATTATAAATCTGCTTAAGAGCGAATAATGACGCTGTGAATTCCTGTGTTTTAAATATACGATCGATACTAATTTATATTTTATGAGCCTTTAATTACCTGCATCCGGTAATATATTCTAAATAACTCATATCTTACATTAATCTAGTTTTGATGGTAAAAGTATTAATACTATTGCGGATAATTAAGCACATCTATCTACAGTCTGACCCCGATTGTGGCACCTCTGATTATAGCAAAATTCGATTATAGCAATAATTTTCTGATGCACCAATACTTTTGCTATTTTTATAATGTTAAATTGTTCGGATTAAGGCAACTCGGGTTATAGCAATTACTCGA
>JAQIXJ010000634.1:0-29825 GCA_034700185.1 Phthiracarus laevigatus
CATTGTTCTCGATAATAGTTATATTCATCTGTTTTTATACTATATCTCTTATATCTTATTATTTTCGATTTTCGACGGTTTTCTAAGTAACCATGATTTCCTAATAATACTGTTATTTCACCGATTTCTTCCTCTTCATCAATTTGATCTACATTTTTACATACAGTCGGTTTATTTTTTTTATTTGGTCTTTTCAGATATCGATTGTAATTTGCACAAAAGTCTGCTAAACACAAATTTTCCATCGATAGTGGTCGTACTATATAAAAGTCTAAGTCCCCTTTTTGATAAACATCCTGAGAATCGGTATCCATTTCTGATAAATATTTTTCAGATTTAACCATTTTATCTCGCTGTTTAGGTTCACCAGTATTAATAAAAACATGTGCACGACTGCACCTCGATAGATCCATTGAAAGTAGATGATAGACTGCTTCCTGTGCTGAGATTTCAGTAGAATTCAGATATCTATCGCCAATTATTCTTAGTCTATCGCGTACACTAAAGTTTCCATTTTTAACTTCTTCAACTGCTTCTCTTAGTAGTTTCGACATTCCTCTATCTGGTTTGTTAAGGTAGTTGAGAATATATTGTACGCAACTATAAGGATCGAGAATAAACTGTACATCAATGTTAGCCCTGTGTAATTTTAATATAGTTCCATTGTAACCATTTATGCGTATATTTTTCAACTCCCGTTTTAGAAACACTTTTGGATTTTTAAGTTGTGTCTGAATTGTAAAAATATATTCCTCGTACGTTAAATTTAACTGATTTAAGAAATTTTCGAATGTTATATCTGCTAAATTTACTAGTCTATTTTTATGTTGTTTTTCCAATTCATTTATCTTTTGTAGTATATTATTGTAAATTTTATCGTACTTTTCATTTTCATCAAGTTCGACTGGTTCTAGTATTATGGTTGAGGGCATTGGCATCTGTGGAAAACCAAACCGGCAAAGAACTTTGTCACCTTTAAATTTTAAACAAGACTTTGAGTGGCCATGTGTTTGCAATTGAACGATTGCTTCACCAATTTCACTATTAGTTGTAATATATTTATCGATAAATGCCAAGCAGGAATCAACTGATTTTTCGTCAATCTTATTATATACTGGGGCATTGTTTAACCAAAGTAAACAGTGTACATGTGGACTTCCTCGATGTTGGAATTCAACGCGAACATAAGTATCAGTTATCGGGTTGTTCATAAACGGACCTTTAGGATGCTGTAAAATATGGAACAGTTCTCTAACACGTTTATCAAAATAGCGCGAACAGGTTACCGGATCTTTACTTATTAATTCACATTTGTCTTTATAGTCCAAATCGTTTGTTTCTTCTTCAGTGATAATTTTATTTCGAACTGTCTTCATCAGTATAACAAGTAGTTCCTTCCATCGTGTTTCAGCTGCAGACAAAGTGATGAATAATGTTGGTATTCCTAGTTGGCGAATCATAGCCAGAACTTCTTTCTTTCTCGATTGCCAATAGGGTGGTGAAGCGCGATCAACTTTTAAAAACCTGTAACCATCATCTATTTTACATATGTTATCAACAAATTCTTTATCCAATAATTGCCCGGCAGTAATTTTCTCAGAATTCTTCCTTTTTCTTAAATGAAGTGAAACTTGTTTCGTAATCATTTGTAACTGACGTTTTTTTAACTTGAAAAAAATATTCGCAACATTACAACATCGTCTATCATAGTGTCTAAGTTCCCACTTACATATATTAGAATATGAAATGTTTTTATTCGTTTTTCTTGGCTCGCCGCAAAATATGGATGGAAATGAAAGTTCTTCTGCAAACTTATCACGTAATAATGAAACAGGGAAAACTCCTTCTCCTGGAGCAAATTCAATGGTTTGTGTATGATCGTTGTCGCTCCACAATGTGTCGATATTTGCTGTGTCAATTTCGTCTTCTATTTCGATCATTTCTTCGATTTTATTTGTTTCATTAGCATTTGATTTTGGTTTATCAAAAATCTCGTTAACAATATTTTTATCTTCATCTAAAACAATAAAATCTTCGTTTTGATTAGGATGTTGTTCTAACCAATATTTGGATAGCGTTATGTTTTCCATTTTATACAGTGGTGTGTTCAATAAATACTTAGCTGCATTATAACACACAGCTGGTCTTATTGTTTCGTATAAGTAATGCGATTGATAACACATCTTTCGTTTGAGCTTCAACTGAATAGTATAAGAATCATCAAAGGATCTTGGAAGTAAGTTAACTGACGTATCTACCGAAATTGGGACATTAACCACATTACCTTTAATTGCAAACTGTCTGTCACGTTTACTTAATTCTCTGATTTGCATAAACGGTAATCGCGGTGAAACCAATCGTATCTCCACCTCTGTCATATTTTGTAATTCATTTGGAATTTCTGGAAAACTAAATCCATTAACTCTAGAAAGTGTCGGAACTTTGCTATTAACAATATCTCGGTAACAACTAATGCAAAAATTCAGCTTTTCTGTTAAATTGCATACTGATTCTAGGAATTCATGGTTGATACCATTACTAATAAGTGTGACAGAGCAAATTGTTCGAATCGACGAGTCAAAAAATAGTCCAAAACACGAGTTACAAACATGTGTTGGACCTTTCTTTATGTTCGTTTCATACTGTAAGCACAAATCATCCAAAGTTATCCTATCAATTTGTTCACACCTTTTGAGTTTCTTTGCAACTCTATCGGTTTCTTGCTCAACTTGACGGCGTTTTAAATCAGTTCGAGCTGTTTTGCGGGAAATTGTATTTTGCTGCCTTTCTTGTATTCTACGTTCTTCGTCGAGTCTCGCCTGTTTCCGCGCTTCAGTGTCTCTTTTTTGTTCTAAAGTTCTCCTAAATTCGTCTTTAAGTCTTTTCTGTCTTCTGGAATCTGTATTTTGCTGTTGTTCTTGAGTTCGACGTTCGTTGTCTAGTCTCGTTTGTCTTCTAGATTCGGTGTCTCTTTGCTGTTCTAATGCTCGTCGTTTGTTGTCTAGTCTTTTCTGTTTTCGCGATTCAGTGTTAAGCCTTTTTTCATTCGAACGTTTTTCATCATTTAATCTTAATCGTCTCATCAAATCGGCTATTCGCTGGTTTTCGTTTTTAATCCAATCTTCGTCTTTTCGTTTTATATCATTCAATTCTCGTTTTCTTTCATTTTCTTTCTTTTTGACTTCTAAACTTGAGCGATTAATTCTTTTCCTTTCTTTATCTTTAAGTTTTCTTTCTTCTTCTTTAGTTTTTTGTCTTGCTTCCATGGTAATAATTGAGATAAAAATAAGATTATGAATATTAAAATTATGATATTTTAAAATAAAACGGAAACAGATTTTTAAAATTTTTAAAACACCACAATCGTTTTATTTATTGTTAGTTAAAAATGAAATATATTTTAAGACTCCTACACTTAATAATGTTAATTTGTTCATTATATAACAATATATAAAATTTTAGTTTATGTTTACGTCAGTTTTACAACAGTGGTGACTCGGAGGAAAAAGTGTGGCGATAGGTTTATTGTGACTGTGATTAATTTTGACTCAATCGTTAATCTTAAGCCTAGATTTTACTTCTAAACCTTCCAACGAGCGTCCCACTTACCACACAGGAGACTCGGAGGAAGAGGTGTGGAGATCATTTCCTAGTGAATGTGCATTGTTCTAAACGGTTAGGTTTGACTAAATAGAATGTCTTAAGCTTAGATTTTACCTCGTTATACTCCAACGAGCGTCCCACTTACCACACAGGAGACTCGGAGGAAGAGGTGTGGCGATCAGTTCCTAGTGAATGTGCATTGTTCTAAACGGTTAGGTTTGACTAAATAGAATGTCTTAAGCTAAGATTTTACCTCGCTATATCCCAACGAGCGTCCCACTTACCACACAGGAGACTTGGAGGAATAGGTGTGGCGATCAGTTCCTAGTGAATGTGCATTGTTCTAAACGGTTAGGTTTGACTAAATAGAATGTCTTAAGCTTAGATTTTACTTCGTTATATTCCAAAGAGCGTCCCACTTACCACACAGGAGACTTGGAGGAATAGGTGTGGCGATAAGTTCCTAGTGTATGTGCACTGTTCTAACCGGTTAGGTTTGACTAAATAGAATGTCTTAAGCTTAGATTTTACCTTGCTATATTCCAACGAGCGTCCCACTTACCACACTGGAGACTCGGAGGAAGAGGTGTGGCGATCAGCTCGTAGTGAATGTGCACTGTTCTAACCGATGTTATTCTACAATAGGGTAGGTCTTAAAAATTTTTTAAATTTTTTTAATTTTTTAAATTTTTTTAATTTTTTTAATTTTTTTCATTATTTAAATTTTTTTGATTTTTTAAATTTTTTTTTCATTTTTATAATTTTTATAATTTTTTTTAAATTTTTTTCATTTTTTTCAATTTTTTCATTTTTATTATTTTTTTTAACTTTTTTAAATTTTTTTGAAAACTGCGGACACCGTAACGGACAGACGGACAGACATGGTCAAATCCATAAGCTCGCCTTTTTAAAAAAAAGTGAGCTAAAAAGTTTCTATTAGTAAATACTAATACATTCTATTTATAAATACTTTCTTTCAAAAGCAATCTCAAATTTGAGTATAAATTATTTATAATTATAACGTGATTTGAACTATATTTGTCTATTTATAATAACTATTTGACACCATAAAGCTATTGTAAGCTGAATCAAACATTTATTTAATCATGTTAAATCTTTTTGGTTAATTTTAATTTTTTGAATTATGTATTGTTACATACAGTATACAAATATAATCTGTAAATCAAAGAGCAAATTTTGTTGATAACAACAGGAGAGAAAACGAAATACATAGAAAGTTTATGTAGAGCTAATAAGATACTATTGCATACTGGAGGCCACATATATGAATGTTTGGCGAGTGCTTAAGGCGAAACAAAGCTAAATCTGAAAATACAGATATATTCCCGCTAATTGAATTACTAATAATTAGCTCTTATTTATTATATGATAAATTACGAGACTGGGTAAATAATAAGTTAATTAGATGTTTTAATAGGTAACAAAGCTAACGCTTCATTTATTCTAAGAAAACCTTCTCTTTAATTTCAACTATGAAAGTGTTATTAAGTACTAGTAAATGTAAAAATAAAAGCCTAAGCGAATAATTTATCGTTAACAGATATTTAATCAAGTACAAAACAATAAGTAAATAAGTCTATTAGGTTATTTTTTTGCAATATCTATTGTTTAGCTTTTACTAAATTTTAACATGTAAGCAATGACATTATTTATGTCCAATTGCACAATTTACTTCATCTTTAATCATTTTTAGCTAATAGCCTTAATAATTTAAATGGTAAGTATTAGAAGATTAAATATTACAAAAGAACAAAAGCTTTTGCATTTGTTTAACTTATAATTAGATGCACAATTTATATGTTACCCAGCTGGTCAATAAATCTGATTAAGTTTAAATAACTTGTAACTTACAGAATCCTTTGTGGTAAACCGTGTAAACTATTTAATTAGAATATATCGATTAACAATTTTAAAAAACAAAAACAATCATTTAAAAATCGAACTTTAATTAAAAAATAAATTTTATAAACTTTCATTATGATTTGATTTTTAATGTCAATACTTGTAGCGACTGTTGCGAAGAAACTCTTTTAAAATACTGCAAATCAGTTATTATTAATAACGTTTCGTTTTTTCTTTTTGTGAGCCTTCAATCACATAAATTAAAATTAAATGGTTCTTTAGTTAATTTATTTTTTGCAAACTAAAGATCGAAAAAGACTAATATTCAAACACCCAATTCCATCTACAATGTATTAATTTCATTCTGTTCTCTATTTGTCTATGAATTTGATTCAATTACATTTTCACTAAGTCTTTGTAAAACAACTAATAGTTATAGCAGCAATAAGACACCTCTTTAGTTTTGCGATCCATTGATCAATATTAATTCCTTTGTCGTAATAATAAAAAAATATTTACTTAGAGTTTTTCAGTCTGTAACTCCTTTTTTACTTTGAAGAGCCGGGCTAATAACACAGTCTGTAGCATCTTTTTTATATATAAACCATTTTAACAATTGTCTTAATAATACGAAATGAAAATGTTTTAATTTTTTGTTTTGGCATTAGTGATTTTAAAACACTTTTATTTTAGCTAGGTCATAATTTGATAACTTGAATAATACTTTTATTTTTTTCATCGTCATATAGTGTTCATCATATCCATTGGAAAACTTTTTGGTTCTTTTTGATAAAATCTTTTTATTTATTCAAAACAAAAATAGAAAATAGATTAAATTCTTAGATCAAACTTAAAAAAAATCCTCTGAAGCTCTACAAAATCTGTTATCATATAAATGATTAAACTCTAAACTGTGTTAAATATTCTATTATAAAAATTACACATTCACATCACTAACCATGATAACAACGGGAAAAAACAGTTAAATCATGAAAGAAGCAATAATATTAGGCAATCGTTACTTGAATGAAAATTAAAAGAAACCAATAACGCATTTTATTTAAATGTTATTATAATTAACTTAATTACAGTATAAATAAATATAAAAACCAAAAAACATAACGGGATTTTCCGTTTTCATTGTAAAAATTATTGTTAAAACTATAATTCTAAAAATAATGTAAAAATAGAATTTTTTTGTAAAAATCCAAAATTAAAGGTAAAAATTCAATTTTATGAAAAATGATATGGACTATTGGGCGAACGGATAGAATTAGCGAGCATGTTTTACTGAATCTACTTTTACAAAGATACTTAAAAAGTTAAGAAAACGGAAAAGTAATTTATAAATCTTATGTAATTAATATAATTCAGATCCAACATTTGTTATCATTTTGGTTTTTTTGATTTCATTTTGAATTTGTCATAACTATTGATAACTTATACACTATTTTCATTTAAATTGAATTAAATTTGTCTATGTATTTAGTTTTTTATAATTTTACCCAATGATTCTCAAAAATATATACCAATCAATTCACTATAGTTATGTCTAATTTGACCTTTTTTGAATGTTTCTCCCTGAAAATCATTTTAATTACATATTAAATATATTAAAAACTTTTACTTAACCTAAGAAGATTATTTTTTTTCTTAAACTTGAAAAAAAAGACATTTTAGTGCGATTTAGAGACAGGGAAAATAATACCATATATTTTTATAGAAATTCAAAATAATATTTAAAATCTTTTAAAATGCCAATATTCATTTCCTTAAGAATTTTATTAAAATTTTTAATTTTATTTGTAAAATAAACAAATAATTACTCTGATAAAGTAAAATAGTTTTACTTCCATTTTTAATACAGTTAATTTAATCAAAATAATACATGCATTTTAATTTCGTTTAGTTGAAACTGAAACAAAAATTAAATTATTGAAATAAAAAAAAGCTACATAGAAATGCAATTTAAATAAGAATTTTTTAAAAATATAATAAACAATGCAAAATAAACTAAATTCTGAAATAGAATTTTAAAATAAATTATATTGAAATTGATAAAAGAAACCAAATGGAATTAAAGTTAAGTGTATTAAAAAACTATATCTTCTTAAACTTATTTTGTTTGGTAACAATGTTATTTAATTATTAATTAAAATTCTGTCTGTTAGTCAGACATTTTTAAGCTTTCTTTCAGAATTTCAGTAGTTAAGAATTAATTTTAATGAATCTCGTTTGAATTAATAGCTTTTAATTTTGCATTTTCTTTAAAACATAATAGTTTTGTTAACACGGCACAAAGCTGTAAAAACAATGTTAAATAAAGTTTCTTTTCCTCCTATGAAATGTAAACAACTACATCATCGATGATTTGTCATTGAGTTTTGTTTATGGTCGATGCTTCACAAGAAACTATAGTGAATTGAGTTCGAATAAATGTAACGCTCTGCCGAAACTTTAAATTGTACGTAGATATGTCACGTGTTATTTTCTCGATCGATGTCCAAGTTGTTTCATGTTTCATAACGACTACGATTTGGTTAAAATTGATGTTTTTGTCTTTTTTTCAATCCAAGATTAGCATAAATAAACTGTATACAACACTATTATCACCAATATATTAAGAAGTTAGTACAATCATTTCTTAGTTATTATAAAACAAATTAACACTATGTCTAAATTGCTATATTGTTTCTAATTTCGAAAACTTAAAATGTACATTAAATTCACAATGAAAGAGAACAAAAATCTTATGTAATGGAATTAAACTTAAAAATATATTAAAAGTTTAAATTAAGTGGGAGTAAAATCAATGATTGTTAAAATAAATTACCATGTATGAGGAATACAATTAAAAAATGTTAATTATTATTTAGAATTAGTGTTGTTTCCATTTCTGAAAATCGAAATTAAAATGTAAATATAATTTGCATTTTAATTTCGATTAATTGGAATTGAAATTTCATTTTAATTATTGCATTTCAAAAACTCGAAATAGAAATGCATTTTTATTCAAAAAGGTTTAAAAATGTAAATTAAAATACTATTTAAATTAAACGAAAATTTAAAATAAAAAGTGAAATGCAATTTAAATTATTGTAGTTTAGATTAAAAATAATTTTTTTTTATCTTTTTTGGCATCAATGTTATATTAAGTTAAAAAGATAAACCGGTTGAAACGTATTTTTTAAATTCGAACTTGAAATGTAACAATAATATGCATTTTTATTTCGATTTATTGAAATTGAAATGTCATTTAAATTATTGCATTTTAAAAACTTCGAATAGAAATGCAATCAAAATTAAATAAAAATTAATTTAACAAGAATTTAAATATCAAATTAGTATTTATTCTGGGGTTTATTAAGAGTTAATCGAAAGGTTACATTATAAATGTGAAGATACAAACACATCATGTTTGTCAATGATTTTGATTTTAAATTTATTAGTATTAATCATTTGGTTTCGTCAAAATAATTTTAACGAAAGTATAGCATTATAAGTTACCTTTTTTACATTCAATTTCCTTCATATTTAATAAAATTGATTAATAAAGTTACTATAATATTTTTTGTTTCGTTACTATAACTTTAAAAATTAGAAACTAAAATGTGTCTCAACTTTAAATAAGAACGAAAAAAATAAAACACACTCATAATATAACTTTTATTAAAAAACATTATTGGTCTGTTGATTGTTTGTTTGTATGTGAAAACCTTATTAGGCTCCTCCCCTGAAGCTCACACCGCTTCGACACCTGTATTATTAGGATCACATCGAAGGGAGGAGGTTATGTAGTGGGTTTTGGAGTTGGAACCTCCTGAAAAAATGGAATAAAAAACTGTTTAAATAGAATTATTAGTTAAATGGAAGGAGAAATTAACCAAGTCCAAAAAACATTATGAAATCAATAAGGAATTAAAAATGATTAGAAATTTATTTAAACACAATTCTATAAATAGAATTTGAAATGCAGTTTAAGCAAAAATGCATTTATTAAAAACACTGACATCGCTAACATCAATAATTATGGTTAATCCTTATGATATTGTATATAATAATAAATTTTATATTCACTTTCAGTTTATAATTGTCATGATATTTAATCTATATCATTTCAACTTTTTTAATTGTATTCATTACACTTTTGTATTATTATTTTAAATTTGTTATTTTCACTTAATATAATTTTATTTTTATTTGATTTGTATAATTAGTTCATATACAATAGTTTTATATTTGTTTTAACATTTAGTGTGAATTGCAATTTAATGCGAAAAGTATGTATTGTAAATAACTTAAGTGTGTATTGTCCAACAGTATTTAAATATCTTTACGATACTATATTACACTATTCATAAATATTTTATTTACAGTTCTTATTAGTAATGATCATAGACACCGCAAGCGATGTTCATTTAAGCCTTTTTATTTTTTGTGTTACAAATTACTTCATTATGAATGCTATTTGAATACATTTTTGTAGACTAATAACGCCTTATGTAGATAAACAACTAAACACGATAAAATTTTCAACAAGTGCGGAGGGTATTTTCATGATAATTACTTTTCATGTTGAAACTTTTTAATTGACTTCAATAGACTTTTATATTTTTTAACGGATACTTATAATCGCGTTGAATTTCAAAACAGTAAAAGGAAACACGCACGGTATCTATTATGGTTAAAATATGACTCATTATATAAAATCTTATCGTACTTAAACGCAATTATTTAGGGTTTGTGGAAAAAAGTTTTTTGGAGAGTTTTTAAGAATTTTCTAAGCAAAAAAAAATAAAACATTTGTTGACAATTAACTAAAAATTCTAAGACCAATGTTGTCTAACTTTTTTTATAAATAAACAAAATACCACAAGTGTGTTTCGCAAAATTAATAATAAGTATGTTGAATATAAATTAAACATGAATTTTATCAGCTCTTTAAGGAGTCAAAAATTTTCAATATAACAGAAAATCTTTTAATCACACAGACACAATAAAAATAACCTCAACGTTTTTCTTTTATTAAACGCATGACTTCAAAATTTATCATTGTTGGCCTTTTTTTATTTCGTTTGTAATTTTTTTGACTGTATTTAAGCCAATTTTGTAATGAAAAAACTATCAACAAAAATGTTTCATTTTATTTAACTTTGTCAGCATGTATGTAAATAACAAAATTAGTATCTGACTTTTCTTTATATGAGATAAATACTTAATATTGATCATTATGACTAAAAATTACGAATGTGATTATATATTCATAATATCTTATAAATCTTTTAGTTTTAAACATTTTTATAAAATAAAGCTTAAACTTAATTATAACTTAAATATTATTGATGCGATAAAATATAAAATTTTTTAAACGTTATAGTTGATAAAAAAATAATTTTAATTTGCTTTATTTTATTTGACAAAAAGGAATAATGAACACTTGTATGCCAAACTGTTAATACTGGAAGTGAAAGATTGAACTTTTTGAAATTAGATAATTTAAAAGTTGGGAAAAACCAATTTTTACAATTAAAACAAGAATGAACATTAGTTATGAACATTAGTCATTACTTTGGTTC
Organism: Phthiracarus laevigatus; assembly: GCA_034700185.1. NCBI lineage: Eukaryota > Metazoa > Arthropoda > Arachnida > Sarcoptiformes > Phthiracaridae > Phthiracarus > Phthiracarus laevigatus. Next base: position 11,043 of record JAQIXJ010000634.1, read on the forward strand.
TTAATGTATGTTATAACTAAAAATAAAATTGTACAAAAAAGATAATTAAGAATTTTTTAAAATTTTGTTGGAAGACAGGCAACAAATAATCTTAAAACTTGCCAAAATCTCAAGCATGGATCCCATGTACGTCGTTTTTAAAATTGGATTTTTTAAAATTTTGTCTAAAAACTATCAGTATAGTGGCCTATTAGATATTAAAATATTAAACAAGTATACCATGTACGTCACTACTAAATTGGAATTCTTTTGATAGATAACCACTAATTTAGACGTTGTATTAATCAAAATATCGTATCTGTTGTGACGTTTTCAAGTGCAAACAGACAGACATAAGTGGTCTAACTCATTAGCTCGCCTTATTTAAAAAAATGATTCTAACGAATGTAATCAAGTTTTTATATATTAATCATTAATAAAACATTTATCATATAAAAAATCTTTGTCAAAATTTATTTAAAAACTAAACGTCAGTCATCTTAGAGACCAATAACTAATTTTAGGTACTTTTGTGAATTGTATAAGTTTTGAAATTTTAAAACTTAACAGTTTCCAATTTATTAACAATTTTTATCGTCCAATAAACTTTTGTTTCAAAAATTGTTTGTTAATCTAAAGTTGACTTCAACATATGTTTTTATGAAAGTTTTTAATGATATTTTGAAGAACTTAGGTTTATGATATTCGACATTTAGATATATTGCGCAAAGAAAATTATTATTTGTTTCATAATTGGTTTCTAGTTTACTAGAGATTTTTACAAAAACTATCTAACACAAATTAAAAATTTTTTTTTGCTTAAAATTTATATTCAAATAATAACTTAATGTTTTTTGTTTAGGTTATGTTTATTCTATACCTTAGAAGATTAATACACTAATATGAAAGAATAATTTGTGCTTCATTTGTTTTTACTATCGATATATGAATAGACAAAGTTGCACTTCAAATAACTATGATTGGAATTAATGTAGTTTCTTTAAGAGACATGTAAAATATTAATCTTAACAATTAGAAGGAAAAATGGGTTGTTATCTAAAATTAAAAGAGAATAATAGTGTTGATTGACTTTCGATTAACTATTCTATGTAAAATGCAATCTGGTTATCGCAACTTTCCAAAAGATACGTGATTAAATTTTCAAAAAAATTCCTTTTTAAAAATACAATGGATTTATGTTTATTAAAAATTTTAAATGGCTCAAAAATTAAATTTTAAATTAGTTTTTAAAGTATAAAACTACTTTTGCCCGTGGTGAAATCCCAAGATTCTTTTTTAATTTTATTAAATAATTAAATAAATTTTAAGTAACTCACAAAAAACATCAAAAAAGACTATTTTAACATAAAAAATAGCGAAAACAAAAAATTTAATACATCTTATTTCGTTTGAAAAGTAGTTCTAATTCGCGTTTACATATTTAAATTTTGTTATAAACACCTAAAGCTTTGATGTGTTAAAGAAATTTTTAAAAATGTTTAAAAATTAAAAAATATTTTTTAAGACATCTTTTCGAACCAAATATTAACAATATTTATAAAAATGAGATGGAGAGTTTGAAAATGAGCGTTAGAATTAGTGCTTTGCAAAATAAAATAATTATTGTAATATTTAAGTTTCGGTTAGCTGTTTTAATGCCAGATGGTATCCGAAATATTTATGAAATTATTTGACACGGTTTTCCTAACAATAATTTGAATCACTTGCCTTTGAATTCAAAACTTATATAGATAATAATGCAAAAATGCAAACAAGACTTATAAGATTTATAATTTAATTTCTTATTCATTCAAAGTTTTGCCAAATTGAAATGCATTTCTTAAATAAAATAAACAATTAAAAATAGTTTAAAAACCTTGTAGAAATCACCATTATGCTAACTGATTAAATAAGGGATATGATTAAGCATTCATATTGTTATTGAATATTAAGATCCAATTTTGGAATAAAGAAATTTAATTTTTGGAATATGAAGAAATTTTTGATAGCTTTAACGTTTCTGTATTTTAGTTAGATTCTAAATTTAACAATTATCAGTCCTTTAAAAAATTATTTAATCAAATAACATGTTTTCATTTAACATTTTTAAACAATATGACATTTTATGTAATAGATGCGTGATAGAATCGAAAATTAACAGAAATTTTATTTAAATTAAAACATCTATTAACATTTAATACTTTGAATAATTTAGGATAAAATTTAATGAATAGCAATTCTATAAGTTAAAAGTTCAACAAAAATTCTCAAACCATTTTTTAATTATGCAACTTATAGACTTGACAATAAATATAAATTTTCATTTTTAATTTTTTTTAAAATTTATTTGCTAAACTGTCACGTATAACATGTATGAATTTATTTATAATCCAATTATTTTATTAACGGTATAACTGTCTCATTATTTTAAGTTAAAAGTGTAATTTAAGCTTAAATCTCATGTAATTTGTTTGATCTTATTAACTCATGTTAACTCATGCTAATTAAGGGAATTTATAGTCAAAAAGGACAAAATATAGGGTAAAAAATTAAGAACTATTTTCAAAACTGGCATTTAAGAGGTCAAATATGGCCGAAACTGTATTAAAATATGCAAGAATATGATAAAAATAGCCAAACTTTAAGTTAAAAATAAGCGGCATATGACGGTTGTTGCCATAAAAATAGCGATAGTTAAACTCAAATGGCAGAATAATATCGATATATTAGCCAAAATGGGCAAAATTATTCTAAAATGACAAAATTAAATAGTTAAATTGGCGTATGCCGTTTTTTCCTATAAAAATATTGAATAACATACTCTAAATGGTAAAAAATTCCAAAATACTTGCTGAAATAGGCAAAACTAAACTTAAATTACTAAATTGGATTAATAATAAAAGTGGCATATGAGCTATTTTTCTGTACAAATCTGTCTTTAGAACAAAATTGGTTCAAAAATGGGCCAAAACTAAGTCAAAATGTGTAAAAATTGGATTAAATAGATGCAAAAGAGGGCTGAAATTGGGTTTAAAATGACTAAAAACGATGCAAAACTGGCTTAAAATGGGCAAAAGAGTGCCTAAATTAAGTCTAAAATAACATAAAATGGTGCTAATTTGGCTTAAATAGTAGCAAAACAGGGCTAAAACTTGGTCAAAAATGATTTTAAAATGTGGCTTATTTGGTTAAAACTGACACAAAATCGAGTTTAAATAGGTTAATATCGGATCAAATATGAGCAAATTTTGGTGTCACGCTTCTTACTAATTAAACTAAAACATGTTTTGACACGCGCCTTAATGTATCTTTAAGCACAATTTTGATGTTACCTCGTCGACAGGTAAACTAAGAATGAATAAAAATATCCGAAACACTCAATGTTTTATAGCAAATTTAAATTTTTAGCACAACAATAATGATTAAAAGTTTTGTTGGTTTAAAAATATCAATCAATAATATAACATAACAATAGATGTAAGGTCAATGTGAGCGCATTACTAATGTTCACTCTTGTTTTATATTACTTTAGAATCGATTTAAAGTAAACAAAAAACGAATTAAAAATTAAAACAAATGTTCATTTAAATAAGAACAACACTCACATAGTGCTAACTTTTCTGTTATTAAGGGTAATCCATGATTAATGTGTGAAACAAGATCAATTCCATTACGTCCAGTTGAATCTGGTTCAAATCTATTTGGTTTGTTTTTTTTTTGATTTTAAAAAGGTTGTTTCATATTTTCAATACCATTTGCAGCATATTTAATAGTACTTTAAAAAATCGGTATTGAACGAATTCGTTTTTAAAGTTATAATTTTATTTTAAAACAAATTTATATGAATTGTTTATACAAAGTAATTTAAAACAAAAATAAATGATCAACACAGTAGTTATTTACTTAATAGTTTAATATTATTAGTTATATTAAGTTAGTATTATAATAATTTTAGAAATATAAGTAATGTTAAGCAAATACTTACCTAAAAATTGAAAACATATTCACTTCACTTTTTGACTTAAATTATTTAACATTAACTCAAAACTATTTATTGTAAATTTACATTGAAATATTTGTTGAAAACAAGTTTTATTAAATTGTAGTAACATACTCATGAATACTGGCCATTCATGTATGTATTTGCAACTAGTTGCTATTACATTGACTCCATTTAAAGTTTTTAATATTCATCAACATGTTAAACATGAATAAACATGTAAATTAGTTATTTGATTAGGTTTTCAAGGAACACTACAAAGTCTATTTATTCATTCAATTTTATAAATCCATTTGTTTACATAATTTTTTTTAAAAACTTTGTATTTGAAAGTTTTAGAAACCTAATTTATTAAAGATTTTTATTATATTAAACAATAAAATAATAAAACTAAAATTTGCCTTTCATTTTAAAAAAGCAAATTATGTTTGTTATGTATTTTGTTTAAAGTTTATTTGTTGAAACTAAAATTAAGTTAGTATCAACTTATGCTACTTGAATTTCATAATATCCTTATCTCAACAATGAATGAAGTAAATACTTATTTTACCTATTAACAAATATATGAACTGTAATACAATTTTTAATAAATGTTTAAAATATTATCACAAAAAATTGTGTTTTTAATATTGGTTTGCTACCACCAGACATGAGAATTTTTTTTGTCAATTGTTAACAAATTAACCTTGATAGCCTTTGGATAGTTCTAAATGAAATAAAATAAAAAAGGCTTAATGCAGCAGCGTAACAATTTCATAGTGCATGAATGATAAGGGAATGTTTAGTCAGTAGCGTAAAAAATAAAAAAGCAAGCACATGTCAGGCTATCACCCTGTCGAATTATTTTGAGACTAATCCTATTAATGCAAAGAAAATTTAACCTTATAGCAATCAATGGGATTAGGATTTCAACTTTTCTTTAAACGGTTCTATGCATTCTTACGAAATGTCGCAAAATTGTTGGTCTATTCAGCATTCATAGTGCATTTGAACATTTTTAATTTTTTGGAAATATGTGTCAAATGTCAGTGTTAGCATATTATAAATATTGTTTTGTAGAACTGCTTTAAAAAGGTATTTGTAAACAAAATATCCAAGTTGTTATAATTATCGAATAGTGTATCAAGTCGAAAACTGTTGTTATTATTTTTTGATTCAATTTTGGTAATTTTCTCCAAGAACTTACAAAATTTAATAAAGTAGAGTTTGTGCAAATTATTTATCTATTTGCTTATTAATTCGCTTATCTATATCATTGCGCTACTTTTAAAATTCTTTAACAAAGCTTTCAATCATCGACACGCGATAATAGTCATTAAACCCTTTTTTATTTGAGATAGTGACGGTTCATTTGTAATCCGACACCCTCTACATGTCATTAATCTTATTCTATTTCATGTAGTTAATATAGTTTTCTTTCTCGCACTTGAGCTACTCCCTCTTCTTTTTAGTTTATTTAATTTTTTCTTATTTTTTATCTTTTTTTCGAGTCCATGTACTGTTGTTCGAACACTATTAATAATGCACTTTAATATACTTCAAAAAAATACATTTAAATTTTTTTACATCAAACATTTAAAAAAGAGTTTGTTATTTTTAGCTGAATTAGACAAAGTCTAATGTATAATTTGATGTATTTGTTCATGTGGCTTGTAGAGTTTTTGTCTCTTTTATATTCTGTGTGATGTTGAGATTTTATGAATACAATTAGGCTTTATATAATAGAAAAATGCATTTAAATGAAAAATAATTGACTGCTCATTTGTAAAATTGCATGAAATTACGATTAAAGTTTATAAAAATAGAATAATTGGTATAAGAATTATATTAAATAGGCATTTATGTTAAAAGTGGAACAATTTAGGACCGTAACTTCTTAAAATCTGAATAAAGATGAGTAAATTTTGGTGTATTGTCTCTTTCTTATTAACTAAAGTGCGGTTTGACATGCAACTATGTGGGTTATCAGAAAAGTGTTGATTTAAACCAGTCGAATGCAACAGTTAAAATGAGAAATATCTCCATAACACTAACATAAATTCTATATTGAAGATTTTTTTAATTTTTCAATCTCCATATTTATTAAATATTTTCACGTGTTATTGAAACTTAATATTAGAATCAGGGTTAAAAGACACTATAAAACCTATCGATTGCTCTTAAATACAGTGTGAGGTGAGTGTATCAATGCGACAAAATCTTTAGCACTGATTAAACTGTCGATGGATTAAAGAATAAAAAATATAAAATAATCTGTATTTTGAGGCCGCTGCCCCATAATCACGATTTTATCAATCGAGAGAGCTGATTTTACTGCTTTTTTCAATTGTTAGTTATTTGTTTTTATAAAACTAAGTAACTATTATACAACATAATGTATTTTATTTGCAAACAGTGAAATGTTCAGTTTTTCAATTTATAAGTTTGCTCAGATAGAAATTTAATAGTAAATATTAACAAATATCAGGAAAAATAATGTAAATTGGTTATAAAAGTCACAAATCAAATTTTTGATACACAATAAATCAAAATAATGTTTGAAAATTTGTAATAATTGTGAAATAAGCTATATTTTATGATTATATCAACAGTGAAAATCAAATTGAGAGGAAAATTTATGCATTAAAATGTTTTTATGAAACCTTATAATCGAATTAAAAGGACAAAATGAATCGGCAAGCAGAAGAATTTAAAATATAATTCATAGTTAGTTCAAGTTTAATTTATAAAATAAAATGTATAAGTCCTTTTTATGAAATTAATTTTATAAAAGCCATGGATAGAGTTTTAAACAGTACATGAAATCACAATTCAATAAAGTAATTTATATATAAAATAATGCTTCATTCTTTCATTCATTCATAACTTAGTTTAATAAATTTTTCAAATCAAACAATATTAAAGGTCTTGAATTTAATGCACAAAAGGTACTGTAAAAGTAACAATTATTAAAGTTCATTTATTTTATTAAATGGATTTATTAAAAACATTTGAAGTGTGAGACTGACGAGTTGTTTATTACGTGTTTTTAATTCAATTTTAACTTTTTGGAAGTGTGTTTAATGAAACATAACTTTGGTAATCATTTTTTAAGTGTAACAAAAGTATATAATATTCAATTTATGTTTTTAAAAAAGTTTATTTACATTCATAATTAATTCTGTTTCGTATAAATTTTCTATAATAAAAAATCTAATTTTTACTTTGAATTTAAAAATAATTTAGCTAATAGAAATTGTTAAATAAAACTGAATTAAAATCTTGTTTAAACAAAATCGACACATTCACAGAGAGCTCAATTTTAAAATAAAAATTTTACTGGAATTTTAATTTGGCTTAATTTATATTGAAAACCATAGTGCTTAATAATAGGAAAAGTAGAACTCATAAGCACTGACTTCTATTGAACAGTTGCGCGCAAATACTAAATCAACTTGTGTGTTGCCGTTTGTTGTGACACCTCTGTTCATCAAAACAAAACCATAAACTTATATATTTCGAAAGAAATCTTTGTTTGTTTGTGTCATTTAGAACGTCTATATTGAAATCTCCAACGATTATTACTTTTTCATTTTTTGTATTTCTTATGCATTCTTCGATGTAACTTAATAGAACATTATTTGTCGTAAACACGGAATTGTACATTATTATAACTACATTATCGGTAATAACAAATGCTATAACGTTTCAATACGACTTTCCAGTTTGAAACTTTTTCTTGAAAATAATTTAACAGATAACATTAGAATAAAGAACGCATCCATATGCTTTTTTTTTCTATTTTAGATTTTATTTGAGAAATTAATTTAAAATTGTTGAAATCGATTATTTCGTTCTCAAATTGAATATTTTTGTAGTTCTTCATTAATGATTGAACATTGTGATATAAAATTTTAGTTACACTGCTTTTATCATCGCATAATTACTTGAGTGAAAATTTCATAAGTGCTTCAGTTTTTAACCTGTTGACTTCTGTTTCTACTTCCAAAACAGCATTTGTTTTCCTTGGTTGAAAAAAATTTCCATTAATAAAAAGTCCATTTGCTTTTCGAGCACGACTCAATCCAGCATAAACATAAGATAGGAAAAATTGTTTGTCTGTAGATGATGTGTACAATAACATCATCGTAACTCTGTCCCGGAGCTTTCTTTATTGTCATCGCTTCGCACGACACAATTGGAAATTGAATTCGTCTTACTCGCAAATTTTGTCTAAACCTCGGATTTTTTCATTTGTATATCGCGTGTTATTTTGTCTATCGGCGTCCATGTTGGTTCATATCCACTACGTTTTATTGCAAACTTAAACTTTTGCCTAGTTTTATCCCTGACATTTTTCTCGAAGAAATCTATCCATAACTTATATGGTATACAGTTCTTATCTTTTTTAGTAAACCACTTGCGCCATTAACCAGTCCATCTTCAGTGTGAATTTTTACGGTGATCATTATAAGTGCCTCCTTCTTTTAGTATTATATTGGTTGCTATTCCAAACGTCTCAGTTAGCTTTTTCAATTCAATTTATTTCAACGACTTCTGTTTAACTTTAAAGCTCACATCGCATTCTGCTATATCATGAGCTTTTGATTCGTAGGCAACGTTTAAAACAACAAAATGTTTAACGTATTAAGTATAAAAAAAGGTTACTTAATAATTAAATCAAGATCGAAACGGTTATAATATCTTACTATGTAAAGTTAGTTTTAGTTATTTTTTGATGGCTCGTTTTCTTAGCTCGTTTGCTACAATTAGTATTTATTTTTTTCTTAAAATTAATTTTTAGCTCACTTTGTATAGACAAAGGCGAGTTTATGGATTTTAGTATGTCCGACCGTCCGTCCTTTTGTCCTCCTGTCCGCAGTCTGAGATTAATTTATGGATTTCTCAGATTTCTTAGTTTAATAAAAAGATTTTGCATTTTGATGTTTTGACTTATAAACATATACATTTGTGGCATACACATAGTTTGCAATAACATAAGAAAAAGTGAGCTCTATGAATGTGTCGTTCTTGTTTTTCTTATAATTTCGGATTTTTACTTGATTTTTACATAACATTTTTATCCGTTTAGTCCTTATACTTACACAAAAAAATGGAATCTCTCGTTCAGATTTTAGCCTACTTTCAACTGAGTTTAAATCATTTAAATAAAAAAATACTATAAACACACACTTTCCCATTCTAAAAAATGGAATGTCCTATTCTGAAAGAACGGAATTTTCAGATTATCTTCTTTTTAACGCTATTTTAATCACTTTTGTAAAAAATTTTATTAAATAACGGAATCTTCAGTTTAGATCTTTGCTTATTTTGAAGCGATTTTTATTATTAAATTCAAAATTTTTAATTTAAAATCGGCTAATCCCGTTCAGATATTCACCAATTTTGATTATTTTTGACAATTATAAAACAGATTTGACAAAAACTGGAGCTTGCGTTCAAAATTATAACCTCATATTGGTAATTTTTGTTTTTTTTTTCCTTTTTAATCTGGTATTTCTATTTTACTCCATTTTTGACAAATTTTGTGGCCTTATTTGATCAGATTTATATCTATTTTTACCAAACTTTTATTCTAAGTGATCTGGATTTATTTAATCCCTTTATTAACATAAATAACTGAAAATTCCCATAAGTGGAATAATAAGTCGGTAGATTTCTTTAACTAGAATAAGAATTTGATAAAATCTCTTAATTAGAACAAAAAATTTTTGAAATCCCTTTATTAAAGTAGATATCATAAACTTTTACTTAACATAATAGTGCGGATGGACAGACAGATGAACGCTGAGACGAAAGGACTTACCAAAATCAATACATCTGTCAAACTCAGATAAAAATAACTCTAAACTATTAAGAGAAATATAATTTAATTAAATAAAATAAATGATTTTATTTAGTATCACAAAATGTGAGTGAAAAAGTGGCTGTAAAAAGAATTTAATTATAATAACAAGAGCGGAACACAGAAAACGTATTGTTTGGTAAACAGAAGTTTATTTGAAACGAACACGGTAATTTACAAGCACACGGACAGACACATACACTGACATAGCTAGTATATGGAAGCAATTGTTCAAAATGCCATAACTATTATACAATCACTTTTATTTATAAATTGAAAAAATTTATTGTATTATTCGCTAACTTTGAAGAATCAGGTTTTTTGATTTAACATGTCTATTACACTTATTTTGTGCTATTGTAGATTGTTATTGGATGTTATCAATTTGTTTTTTTATTACTTATTCAATTTTTTAAAATTTATTTTATAAGAACACTTTGTAAGATAACATACTGACAAAATTAGTAAACACGCATAAACTTTTAAAGTCTGAAATTAATACAGAAACATACCGGAGATCGGGTAGGTAAGTGTTAGAACTTAACAGTTACAGCATTAGAAAATAATATTGACAGGCTAAAATTAAAACAGATCCTATAATCATCGATTGCTTTTTAGGGTTGAGAAAACATACAGACAGTTGACGCCAATATTTTGCTCATTACATTCAGGCAATGGGTTTATCAAAACAAAAATGCATAATTTTGTAAACCTGACGTAAGTAATGATACTAGAATATTCTTATCACTTTTACAATCTAAATGCCGTGTGCACACCAATGAGAAAATTACAACATATCACAACTAATTAATTGGCATCTCCATCCCCTTATTCAAGATGAGCATGGAGTGGTTTACTTCAGAGATTGTTATGGCTGTCTTTTACTAGTTAGTCAAGTTATGGATAAAACTTTGTTATAAAAAAGAGAATATGGTTTCAGACTATCGCATTAAAAACAAAAGAACAAATATCCATTAACTTTAGTAATCGATTAGTGGTTAAACAATTACAATACAAACAAAAGTGTTCAAAAAAATAAAAAAAATTTAATGACTACTACTTGATAAACAGTTAAAATAGAAAAAAAGTTATGTTGTCACTAAATGGGCATTTTTGAATTAATAAACTTAATATCACAATAAATTTTACCTTACAACAATACTACTTAACAAATTTAATTATATTTTCGTTTGATTAGTTTAAATATTTTAAAAATAAAACATTCCAATAGTTATAACAAGAAAGTTAGCATTGATATTACTAATTATCATTAGAATTATACGAATAAAAATATTACAAAACAAACACAAAAGTAATTTTTTTTTGATTTTATTGGACATTGAATAAAATTTTTAATAATGATTATTAAAAGATGTTTAAATTTAGAATAAGTAAAAAAGAGAATGCTTTTAAATACAACTAAAACTATAAAATTCTTAAAAACGAATTTATTAACTATGAGTTATCAAACTGTTTGAAATTTATACTTTTAAATGCAAAAGTTATCTAATTAGAATTAAAAAATCCATTAAATTTTTTAATTGAAAGTTTATAAACAAATTTAAGATATTTAATGAAATTATTTACGATTTTGCCTTTTTCTATAAGTTATTTAAATCTCTTATCCCATTTTATTTGTTAACAGCTATAAAATTGAAATATTTTTTGCAAAATAAACCCCATAAGCCTCGCAAATATACTTCATTTTTTTGAAGTAGCAGTTTTTAAAAAAAAACAATAATTTCACTTTTCGATTTCATAAAAAACAATTGGTAGATCAAAGAATAAACTTAATAAGTTTCTTTTGATGTTGGCTTATTTATATAATATTTTTTGAAAACAATTAATTTTATGTTGTATTTAGTTTTAATTTTGAAAAGTTTATTATATATAATTTTAAAAGCCAATTTTTCTCTTTCAAATAATTCGAAATGTTTAGAACTATAGTTATATAACTTACTTATGAAGTTGCATTTAAAATTAGAATAGTTTTTGAACCACGAAAAGAAGTTATTTGTAGTAATCATTATAAGGTTTGTTAAAATATTATCAAACAGTATTTATTATGCTTATTGGTTTGAATTCAATATCAAGCGATAAATTATTTTTAGAATAAAAATTATATTGACTTATTTTATTAGATTATGACGAATTTTAAAAAACTGTACTACTTGACTTGTTTTAACCTAAGTTCTAAGTTAAAAGTAAAAGTCAATTAACTTTGAACATTGATTTCAATTAAATTTTGCTTTAGAACTTATCAATTTCAATTTTGCTTAAATTTAACTTTTTCTTCAAGGAATCGTTAAAATCATAATTTTACATCTATTACTTTTCTTTAAAAACAACCAAAAAACAATCGCTAAAGGTTACTATTTAAACTTTAAATATAATTAATATTCAAACATTGATATTGAACCAAAAATCACGTATTAGTTCATATTAAGTTGATTTGATTTGTTTTTTCTTAAATTAATTCAATTTTAATATTTTACAACTGTATTTTATACTACTGAAAATCCTTATTAACCTAGCGATTAATTTAATCTGAGATTTTTTGAGTAATCAATTTAAATAAGTTTCGAACTTAACTTTGAAGATAGAAATTTCGTATACAAATATGGATAAATGAATTAAATTTTATTAAAGGGTGTAAAAGTCTCACTAATTAAATTATAAGTTCTTATTTTAAAGGCAATTTAACACTATTTATATAGGCAAATATATTTTTATTTTACTACATGTATTGTTGTTTCTATTTTTAAAAATGAAAACATGAATAATAAAAGTGAAAAACAAAAAACAATTTGACTTTCACTTAAGTTTGAAGTAAAAGTAAAATGGAATAAAAATGTAATACATTGCTCAAAGACAGTAAGATATACAAATAAAATGTAAAATTTTCTTAAAGTAAACATAAAATATAATAACGGAAAAAATTATATTAGTATTTTAAAAATTACAGTATTAACTAGCGAAAAAATAAATCTAATGTTTAACCTTACCTTATGCGTGAAACAAAAGAAAAATATAACTGAAATAAAATTATTACACAAAAGCTTAACTAAAATCAAAATTAAAGCAAATTTTAAAATTAAAAATTTTAACAAAACAAATTCTAAGAAACTATTACTAAGGCATATCAAAAAGTCTATTTTAAAAGTAACAAGCTAAAAAATTAGAATGCTTTTTTTACAGATGATATGACAGAAACAACTTTAGCCTTGTATAGTTTCTAATAGTTTATTATTAGAAAATGAAACTTGAAATATAATGGAAATAACTTTTTAATTAATAAACTTTAAACACTTTTGTTTTCCAAATAATGTTATATTAATTCTAAATACTGAATAAGCATTCAATTTTATGAGTGTTCTATATTTGTAAACAAAAAATTGGGACAGCTTTATTGTATAGCAAAACCGGAATACAAAAATATAAATGTCCACCTTGGTCCACCTTGTTGTCGATTCATCGCCAAAACTTTTATTTACGCGCTTACCAGTAAACATGTAAAGATCTATCCACGCGTAAAAACTTGTATCCATCGTCGATCTTACAAAGATTCTAAACAAATTGTTCATTAAGTATTTGTCCGGCTGTAACTTTACCTGTTGATCTTGTTTTTCTAAGGTATAAAGATATTTGCTTTTTAATCATTTCGTATTGACGTTTCTTGAAAATAAAAAATATTATGGGAATCACACAGCATCGTCGATCTTCATGCTTTAAATACCATTTGCAAATTTTCGTATACAATATATCAGTAGATTGATGACGCGAATGGCCACTGTAAGTGGTTGGAAACGATAGCTCTTCAGCATTTGCAACACGCGTTATCGTTAGTGGAAATCTTTCTTCACCTGGTGCGAAAGCGACTGCGTTATTGTCTTTCCATAAAGTGTCATTCGAAGTGATGTTAACTGGTTCTTGCACTTTAATACTTTCGATATCGTCAATTTCCATCGTCTCATATTTATTTGCTTTTACAATTTCATTATCTTCTTTATTTACTTCGTGCTCGATTTTGTTATTATGGTCGTTAATTTAAGTATCAGATATAATAACATTTTCTTCTATGTATAACGGCGTATTAACCAAATACTTAGCAGCATTAAGGATGACAGATAGTCGTACAGTTTAAACATAAAATGTGATTTATGCTGCATCATTCGCTTATGTTTTATTTGTACCACATATGTATCGGCAAAAGACCATGGAAGTAAGCTGACCGAAGTATCGATAGAAATACGGACATCTACGACATTTTATCTCAAGCCAAATTGTTTATCACGACCTAGAGATCGAATTTTCATGAATGGAATTCGTGGACAAATAAAGCTTATTATACTTGAAAGATGCCGCTGTAGTAAGTTTAGAGTTAAATGCTTACAGCCGTAATGGAACTATCAAACTATTGCTTAAAACCAAAAAAGTTTTATTCTCTAAGGTGTTGTCCTCTAAGAATGATGAGCTTAATGTTTTGCTATCAGGAACGCGTGTGTTGTGGTCTTACTTTATTCAATCCGTTATTTGCGGTCGAATTATATATCCAATGTAACTTGATTTTTTAAAACCTTTGGTTGTACTTATTATTATTATTTGTTTGTTATTTTAAAATATTTTAAACTTTTGTTTGTGATTTTACAATTTTAATGCTGTTAACATTAAACTTCTCTATAGTTTAATTTTTTTGATAATTATAAAGTATTAAAAAGATTGCTTTCGCGTTGTAATGGATTTAATGCCTTATATTTCGTATAGACTAATCCATCAAAGCTCTCAATACTTTAGAACTAAAGACACTTCGATTTATTTTTGGATTGACAATAAATTTTTTTGCGGGTTTTGTAAAACAATAAAATTCATTTAATTAATTTTTTCTTAGTGCTTTCACCTTTGTAAGCAAAATTAAAATTTTGTTAGGATAGAAATTGTTAAAAAAGTTCATCATTAGATATTTAAATCATCATCATCCTCGTAAATCCGTTAGAGGATTAATAAATCCGTTAGAGGATTTTGTTCCGATAAAAGTTTAACTGACTTGGATGTGCTCAATAGTAACTCAGTCTTACAGAAGGCTCGAACAGATGCTCAAAATAGAATCCTGAACGCTGAATTAAAAGAGGAAGCCAAAGGATAGCAAATCTTAAAAACTGCGAGAATTACGGACGTTAACGACAGATTTCAAAGCATGATCGCAATTAGAATTTACTACCGAGATCCGAGAGTTACAAACCAAAAATTAAATGAATTATTGTGCGCGAGTTTCGATACCACTCTTTACGCACGTTTTCAATGCCTTAAATTAATATAATTATCAAGAAAGCGGAGGACATAGGTAAAGTTACCATTAATTATCAGAAATATGTTCAAAAATATTTCGCGGGTTTACCGGTAGGTCAATTTTTAACCGAATTTTAACCGAAGAACAATTATTTTTTTCAAACGTGCATGCGTTCATTGCTAATGCGAAAAGTATGATCAACAAAGTATTTTTGCAAAAACGAGGGGCCATTTTGTATTGATTGGTTCTTTAAGCTAACCCTGCGTTACTTAGAAAAACCATTTTACAAATTAATGTACTTGTCCGCGACAAACAACATAAGAGTTTAGTTCTCCGTAATTCACTGTTACACGCCGGCTCTCAATATTATAATGAAACCGCTGATAACGCTATTAATTAAATTTTAGTAATTACGAACATGCTATCCATGTTTGATATTTTAATAAATTATAGGTCTCTAAATTGAGTCTTTAGACATAATTTTAAAAAAGTTTAAAGTAAAATTTTAGTGAACGCTTTCACAAATATTTCTTTTCACAACAAGATACTTTTACACTTAAAATAAAAGAATTATTTAAAACAATTAAAAAACCCTACAATCGAACCTGAACCCCTTCAAAAACATAAATATTTTAAAAATAAAAAAACTTAAAAACTTAAAAATAACAATGTAAAACAAAAATGAAAATTAATAAAACTTTCACTTTGACTTTATTTATATTTTTGGCTTACATTAATGATTTCTATTTTCGAGCAAACAAATTTTTTTATCATTAACGTGTTATGGATATTATTATTCATTCTTAGTTTAGCAATAGACGAGGATTATATCAAAATTGTGTTTTAAAAACAATAACGTTGCGTGTCAAAACGTGTTTTACTTTAATTAGTAAGACGCGTGACACCAAAATATACTAATAATTTCCCCGATATTAAACATTTTTAAACGGATTTGTGTCCACATTTTTTCCAAGATAGCCACATTTTTAGTGTCAATTGAGCAAATTTAATGATTCTTTTGCCCCAATTTAAGACATTTTTGATACATTTTAAATCAGCTATCGCCCAATTTTGACCCTTTTTTTATTTTGTTCTGATTTTTGTGATTTAAAAAATCTACAAACACACATACTGACAGGCTGACATGTCAAATCCAATAGCTCGACTTTTAAAAAAGTAGATTAAAAATAAGGCAGGGTCACAATCTATAATATATGGCAAGGCAAAAATTACTACTTTCAAATTTAAAGTGATTCTTTTAAATTTTCAAATTTAAATTCAACGCTTGTTTGCGTAAATTGATATAATTTATTTAAGTTTTTACTGAAAACATATGTAAAAAAATAACGAAACATAAAATTTAATATTATATACCTTCATTCGTTATATTTAATAATAATTATTAGCTAATTATTTTATTTATTTATCAATTTTCAAACTCAATTTACGTGAACATTTTATTGTAGACGTATACTGTTTGACTTAATGAAAGTAAAATAAATTTTAAAAAGTTTTGATTTCATTATAACCGATAGTTATGGTATATTTTTATTAACATTTTACAAAACTTTATGCGAACGAAAGAATCCATTCAATTATTCTAACGGATGCATTAAATACATTTAAATTTGCCAGTTTAATCGGTTTATAGTTTATGAAACCATTTTTAAGAAAGTTTTTAACAATAAACATGTTTACTTAATTTACATCATTATATAGTTTCTCGTGTTCCAAAATATTAGATGTTCAAAATTTTATTAAATATGTTTTTAATTAAATTAATCTTGTGTAATTTGAATTGTATAAAGATATTTGGTCTAAGTTTTTTATCATTTAAATGAAAAAATCTATAGTTAATTTTATGCTTTTTGGATCATACTAAAAAAATTTAGCCTTTTCTCGTATTTCGTATCTTAATTGTTGAATTTAAAACAGATTATAACATTAATTGTCATTAAATTTATTTAATTTTTCATTTAATTTTTAGTTAGTATATTAAAAAAGAACTAAAAAGATAATAATTTATTTACATTAATTTTTCTTATTATTAAATTTTTTGTTTTTGCAAACTCAGGAAAAGCCTTTAGAAGTGTAGATTCTCATTAAAAACTGTTCATTCTCTGACGAAAATCTATTCAAGGATAGATTCTGAAGATGATAAGAATGCTAGATCATCTGACTTACTAGTTGACTGATTGACGGACGGACGCACGGACGGAGACAGACAGACAGTAGAAGAAAATACAGTTGGAAAATATTAAAATTGGATTACATTAAGAAAAAATCAAAATCAAATCAACTTTATTTGATCTAATACGTGATTTTCGGTTCAATATCAATGTTTGATTATTAATTACATTTGAAGTTTAAATAGTAACCTTTAGCGATTGTTCTTTGGTTGTTTGTTAAGTAAAAGTAGAAGTTGTAAAATTATGATTTTAACAATTCCTTGAAGAAAAATTTAAATAAAAGCAAAATTGAAATAGATAAGTTCTAAAGCAAAATATAATTGAAATCACTTTTCAAACTTAATTGACTTTTACTTTTAACTTATAGTCGATCCCGAAGAGTTACGTACGCTACTGGCTACTAAAGGAGACCCACGTAGAGTGGCGTTCAGGCTCGTTTAAGCTTACGGGCTAAAAACCAACAAGTTTTACTTTAAAAAGGAAAAACAGACCAACCGAACCACTGGTAAAGTTGAGTTCTACGTCCGGTATAACATCCCAGAACTCAACATAACCGGTCAAGGATAGGAAGATAGCGCCAAAAAAACGGAAAACTAGCAGCTAGCCGACTAATTAAAACCTACGAATACAACATAACAATTAAAAATAAAACATATTTTTAAATTTTATTCGAATGTCTATTTTTATTGAATAAAAATAGAATTGTTTCTCGTTTTACAGAAACAAACAACTTGCTAGAAATATGGCAAACAAACGCCAGTTTATCGACGTTTCCAGTGACGATAGCTCCACACGAGAACTCATGATAGATGAAGACGCAAATGCTGACGTAAACTTATCAATCGAAACAATATTTCAATTCATCAATAAAACGGTGTTAGGAATTCTAAAAGAACGTTAACAAGCTGCCTCGCAATCTCCGAAAACAGATCTCGTTGACTGGCCAATTTACGAACCGCAGCAGTCGACTTCAAAAGCAGGTTTAGACTCAGATCACTCGATTATTTACTTGGAATCGGACGATTCAGAAGTTTACGTAAAAAAATCTAGTAAACGACAAACAATATCAGTAAGAGACGAGCAGAGTAGAGTAAGGAGAAAACAAAAACGAGATCGAAAAGAGATAACTAAGCAGACGAAAGTGCTTAAACGTTGTAAACGGTGCAATTTGAGAGGGCATAGTGAAATGATCTGTTATTACAAGTTGGATCGTTATGGAGCACCAATAATTTGTCACGTATGCCTACATAACAAGCATCGGGCTAACCACCATCCGCGCAGTTGCCGACGATGTGCCGTATGTAACAGGAAGGGTCATAACGCTAGAGTTTGTTGGTTCAACCCTGACAATAAGCAAAAAGAGAGGAAGGCAGAAAGTGAACGCAAATTAAGAAATAAGAAAATATTAACGCGAGTGTTTCAAGCCCCAAGGAAAAGAATTTGTATCGACAACTTCATAGCCGACTTCTACATTAATACACCA
>JAQIXJ010000635.1:0-29728 GCA_034700185.1 Phthiracarus laevigatus
TGGTAGGTTTGGTAGGTTTGGTAGGTTTGGTAGGTTTGGTAGGTTTGGTAGGTTTGGTAGGTTTGGTAGGTTTGGAATAGTTTTGTTGGTTGGGATAAGTTTAAGAATTTTATTAAGTTTTTACCGAATCATGTCATCATATTTTGTAACTCCGTTTGAAAATAAATACATTAGAATTAAAATTTCTTCAATTTTTAATTTTGAATTTTCAAAAAAAGAGTTCTTTCGAATTGAGATTTTGATGTTATGTCCGTTTTTGCGACAACGAAATTGATACGGATTGGTATATAAAGCCATTTCTGCGTTACATTCCGGACAGTTGAGAAAATCTGGTAATAATCCTAAAGTTTGGCAAAACTTGACGCACTTTTCCTCAGATATTAAAACTTCTTTATATAACTTTATTAAGTTCCACATTTCTTAATTTAAATAATTGACAATAGAAAACTTTGATATAGAATAAATTGATTATTTATTTGAATTTACTATAATGTTCGTTATTTGTTACACAACAATTGGATTTAAACAATTTTGTGAAAACGCGCTAACAATACGGCCCGTATATAGGACTTCACCCTTTTCAAGATTCCTGTTGCCTAATTTAATATATCCATCTAAGTGTAATATGCACATTAATCCTAGTCTCTATGTCTGCTCTATGTCTTATTGAAACATGTATAATGTATTCTCCTCTGAAAGACTCAACAAAACCACAAAAATTAGAGATATTTGGGCACTTAAAGAAATAGTGCTCAATCGTTTCATACTGTCCACAGTCAACACAAGAACCATCACCTCTCTTGAGCCTGTATTTAAAGACCGCAGCGCATTTAATAGCCTGATATTTATACAAAAAACAAAATCAATCATATTACGGGGAACACTAAAGAATCGATAATAATTAATTTTAATGAGGTCTTTATGTCTATTAGCATTATAAATAGCAGAGGTATTCATATCAAGCATCGACATATAATTCTCGGTCAGTTTGTATAATGACCATATTTTATAGAAGGCAGAGATCTGACTAACTTTTGGAGAATAGTATTTAACTAAATTGTAGTTATTAAGGATATCTTGTAACGGAAGAGAGCTACACATAATACTATGCGTTCTTTGGTTAAAGAGTTGTGACATGCAGTTCGGGTTTCGGATTAACTCAAAAAATTGGCGTATTATTGAGGCATGCATTAGCGTACGGATGTGCACCAATCCAATACCACCATATGCCGAACACTTTGCTAATTTGTCGTAAGAGATCCAGGGATATGTCACCTACAGTGTCTTACGTATAACTGATTCAATGCTCTTGATCTCATTTCTTTGTAATATGACACCAGTTTCAGTATAATAATTTATTTTTGATATTAGAACAGTATTAATCAGGATAGCCTTAAGCCTGAGGTCCAGGCACTGAGCATTGGGTCGAATTGTCCTAAAACTTAAAAATAGATTCAATAACAAACGGCAGTCTTGTTCAGACTTGAAGAGAGCAGGTGTAATGAAATTCATTTTTATTAATAAGACTCAATAATCGATTTAATTAATAATTATATAATTTAATTCAATTACTTAAATAATTTATATACGATCTGATATGAATAATTTTTTTATATGTTTAATTAATGATATACACGTGGAGCTGAGAAACACATGTATATGATCGCAAATAGCTCTAATATGTCCCTTATTTGGACTGAAGCGCAGGGTTTATGAGCGGCTCACAAACTACGGTTATCGTCCGACCATAACGAGAGTCTGTGGGTGTTCCACCACTTGACCCTTAGTCAAAGTTAGACTCGCTGTATAACTAATATTACTGTTACCTAATTGTTGTGTTCCATATTCACTCGAATCCATGCCATATATTAAAGTTGATAATAAAAATTGATAATAATAATCGGAACCCACCCCAACCCGACAAACTTGTCGGGTACCCGACCCGAACCCGACATTCGGTTACCCGTTTACTAGTTTAGTGCAAACTTCTATTGAATAACGTTGTTTAACCGTTAAGAGTATGTGCACATAAGCGCGCATGCGATAGTATGCAATAACATTAATGCACATTATCGCAATATTTACATATACAATAAATACCAAATAAACGAACCAAATAAATACTATAAATGGGTTCATTAAAATACACTATATAATAACAAATTATTTTAATATTAATAATTCATGCGAAGCATGGTCTTAAAAGCTAGTTATATTTAATAATAAAGTCACGCAAACAAATTAAACAATTAAGTGGTCATTTAATATAAAACACAGACGCCAACAATGTAATCTTTTGAACAATAAAATTATCATTAGTTTTCTAATTAATTGATATCGCTGTATGCTAATAATTATTTTAATAAACTAATTAGAAATATAATATTTTACGCAAGTATTTTTTGCAATAAAACAAAAATCAGTTAATCCTCAAGTTTTTCTTTTAATTCAATCAAAGTTATTTGACTAACTTTTAGTCAAAGAATATTTTACTCTTTGTAGTTAAAGTTATTTTTATACACTCATTATACTGTATGTCAAGGAGATTGTATTTTTCTAATATTAAACTTAAATTAATTTTATATTGTTACGCGCCAACAATACTTCCGGGATAGTACAGTACACCCAAATTTAAATCGAATTTAATTGTTGAAAGATAATGTAATTCTGAAATTTATCCGTTGAATAAAGAAGCATATACTGTTTAATAAAAAGTTATATACTAGTTATTAAAATAAAAAACATAAATTTTGATATCGAGACAGCAAATTCCGAGAAATCCATAATGAAGTTATTTCAGTATTTACAGATAATAAATCTATGCGCAATATATTTGTTGTTAATTAACAATAATTGTTATGGGTTTAAAGTAATTAATTTTGTGTCAAAAATATATTCCTATTTAATTTTCTAAACAATATATTTTGTTCGTTAAAGGATGGAAATGCCTACAAAAACCACATTACATATCAATATCGAAATTCTAGCATTACTGAACAAATTGTGAATTCGAAAAAAGCGGAGCAAAAAGCGATCTCATGGGTATTGAAAATGAGCGCATTGTTGCACATTCCTGTACATCACTTATTCATTATAACCATTGCTTATCTAACCACTCTCACTATTATCGGCTCGTTATTAGTTAATATGATTTTTAGTTTTTTAATTACTATCATAAGATTCAAAACTATTTAAATATTTGTTAGATTTAACGATTTACCATCTAATTCTTACAGTTATCTATATTTTATAAAAAATGAATTTATTAATTTATTATTTACAACTTTTTTATACATGAATTGTTAACATTAAGTAATTAAATTAAATTAAAAACTTTTTTATGTTTAATAAGTTATTGGTAAATCTTCTATTAACACAATAATAGGTATTTAATTGTAACATAATATAATGAAAATTAGAGTAAATATACAGTGAATGATTAATTCCTTCTTCTCCTAACACGTGATATTCTCCATGAATTTGGTTCCTCATATTTATTATACAAAGGTTCCAATCTTAGTTGTTTTTTATGTTTACTCAATTTGGATGGATCTGCGAATTTGAAAAACGACGACGCAAACTCAACCAACCATTTCGGGTCAATAGTAGTCACTTCGCGCATATATTCCTTTGTCGTCAAAACAAGTTCGTGATACACAACCCATTCTGGTTGTCGATTGAATAGAGAACTTGACGGATGGATGTAAACAACCTGTCCGTCAACCAAAGTTCGATAACCCTCTTGCGGATCCTTTTTCGACGCGTTTCTAAAAAATCCGCTGCAAATCGCTTTTTGAACGCGTGCGGTATTTTTGCCGCACGAAACCACATCTAATTTGTGTCTATCCATTATTCCTAACAATTGCTTTCTAACGTCTTGAGCGCGTTTTAGAGTTCGAATTTGAACAAAATTTTCATAACACCATGCATTTGCAAATTTGTTGTTTTTCCAAGAATTATAAACCGCTAAAAGCGTTAAATGGTCGCCTTCTGGTTGATTAAACTTTGCTTTTTTCGAATCAGCCAATGCCTGCTTATCTTTCGGCCTATAAAATACATTTTGCACGGAAAGCATGGAAACGATAGTCAATATTTCATCACTGCATCCAAGATTAACGGACATAATTAACATTTTGCAGAGTCTAGGCTCGAGTGGAAACTCAGCCATTCGTCTGCCCAATCGCGTCAACAATCCTTCGTCATCCAAAGCGCTCAATGAATGCAACTGTTCGAGTGCCATAATTAACGTTTCAGTTGGCGGTGCATCCATAAAATCAAATGATAATAAATCATTAATGCCCATCGCTTTTAACTGCAAAACAGTTTCGGCTAAATTAGTTCGCTGTATCTCAGGCACTGGAGTTGTCAACATCTCGTCTCTGTAAGCGCGTTCCGTGTAAAGGCGATAACATTTTCCGGGACCAGTTCGTCCCGCTCGACCAGCTCTTTGTTTCGCTTGCGCTTGAGATATGGGAGTAACCACTAACGAATCCATTCCAGTCTTAGAATTATAAACATTTTGCTTGACAAAACCGGGATCCACCACGTAATAAATACCATCGATTGTCAACGATGTTTCAGCAATGTTGGTTGCGATCACAACTTTCCGCGAGCCTGGAGGCGTTGGCTCGAAGATTCGAGTTTGCATTTCACTCGGAAGAGCCGAATAAACCGGAAGTATAATTAGTTCTGGAACTTCAGGGCCTAATGATTTCATTCGTTCGTACAATATTTCGCACGCGGTATCGATCTCTTCCTGACCCGTTAGAAATAATAGTATATCACCCGGTGGTTCAGTTAAATGGATTTGCATCACAGTGATTAACGATGCATCCAAATAATCAGTTTCTGGCTCTTTTGTATATAAAATCTCGACCGGAAAAGTGCGTCCAGGAATGGTAAAAATTGGTGCTTCAAAGAAATACTGAGAAAATTTGACGGCATCGAGTGTGGCCGAAGTCACTATTAATTTAAGTTCCGATCTTTTGGTTACAGTATTTTTTAAAAGACCAAAAAGAACATCAGTACTAACAGTCCTTTCGTGAGCTTCGTCGAGCATAATAACAGAATATTGCTTCATATCAGGATCGATCAAACATTCTTTCAATAGCATACCATCGGTCATGTATTTGATAACCGTTTCAGTACTGGTGCAATCTTCAAAACGAATAGTATAACCAACTTCTTGGCCGAGACGACACCCAAATTCTTCAGCGACTCTCTTGGCAACAGACATCGCAGCAACTCTGCGCGGTTGAGTGCATCCTATTTTTCCTCTGGCCGTATAACCAGCTTCCGCTAAATATTGTGTTATTTGAGTTGTTTTTCCCGAACCTGTTTCTCCGATAACAATTAGTATTTGATTCTCAAATACAGCTTTTATTAATTGGTCTTTGAATGAATAGATGGGTAGACTCATTCGTTGCTCAATTAAAGTCATTTGGGTTTTTTTGCCATATGAAGCTTTAGCGCCACCAGAAATATGTTTCTTCCATTCTGGAACTTCAGGCGCATTCATGCCAACACCTCTCATATTAGCGGCTAATGTTCGGCCTTCAGTATCAGGCATTGGATCGATCCAACTCTTATTCAAATTAGACGGAACGGCATCCATCTCTGCCTCTCTCTGTTGTTGTTTGACTTCACGCCTCTCTTTCGAAAGCGCCGACTGCATCATAGCCGCCTGAGCCAGAGATCCGTCTGGATTTTTTACTATTCGAACAGGACTCAAATCCATTAAATTCGATCTTCCGTGGCCTTTTAAAAATGCTGGTTCGTCTTCAACCAATTCAATTTCGATGTCCTCGTCATCGTCGTCATCATTTTTCGGAAGCAAACCACTCACTTCGTCAAACTCGGGCAGTTGAGACTTATCGAGCACATTAGCGGCCATCATTTGTTTCAGTTCCCACTTTTCAGGTGAAGATATTCGTTGAACAATACGAAGTCTATTTTCCACGTCATCGTCTTCTCCTTTTTGTATTCCTGCCAATGGCAATGATAAAGGTCTGTCGGGATTTCTCGCATTAGTAAAGTCGTCAACATTTAAATCTTTTTTGTCACTCAAAGGATTCAAGTCTTCTCCAGTTTCTTGGTCGACATCTTTCATCGAAAGACTCGTTTTTTGTCCGGTGAATGAGATCACTTTGACTTTGATACGTTGTCCCCTTTGGACCACATCACTGACATTATTAACTCGACCTTCGCGTCTCAATTGGGAAATATGCACCAAACCTTCCCATCTTTTTCTAAGGCCTTCTAATTGTACAAAGCATCCAAATTGCATAATATTCGCCACCTTTCCGTTGTATATAACGCCAACAACAGGTTCGAGTGGAAGCCTTTCCCATTCTTTCTCTTTATCTTCGCGTCGTTTTCTATATTTTCTGTCCCTGCTATTGCTCCTGCTTCTACTTCTTCGTCTGTCACGCGATCTATGGTTATCATTATAACTATCTTTTTTGTAATCGTATTTATCTCGACTTCGATGACGATGTCGATCATGGCTTCTATCATCAGATCTTTTACTAATCTCAGATCTGGAGTGTCTCTCACCACTTCGGGATCTTTTAGATCTCTCTTTGCTTCGACTTCGAGTTCTTTCGTGTCTGTTATATTTAGTTTCGTTCTCCAATTTGATTCGTTTGGAATCGTCACTCACGCCATCAGTTATCAAATCACTTTTTACGTTAGTCTTTGGCGCAAATGATTCGAGTAAAGCCATTGCATCGCTAGCTATTAACTCATCCACCGATAATTGTTTAGCGTTTTTGCCATCACTCGCGTCAAGCATTGTTCGCACACTTGGATTGTTAGGAATGGCGAGAAACGGATAAAGCGCTCGTTTCATATCTTTGTCATTGTTGTTCGCAGCGCTACTATTAGTTGACAACGCATTCTGTTCCGTGTGTTCATCGGTTTTCAATACGTTTGGTCTCATGTGTTGAATAATTCGTAATAAGTTTGCGATGAAAGAATCCGTGAATTGCGCACCATTTTCAACTAAAACGCGTTTATATGCCTCGAAATTGTCGTTCTTTTTCGATAATTCAATTATAAATTCGGCCAAATCTTTGTCATTGAATCCTAAGTGATTTTCCAATTCCGTACATATTTTGGAAACCAGCGATAAATACTGTAGTTTTTGTAATTCATCCATTCTTTTATTATTAACAAAATACTTAATTAAATATCGTTAATAACGTTTTAATGGTTTTAAAAATATAAATATCATTTAAAAATACATCGCTATTTATCGTCTCTTAAGCTGTGAATGTATTAATTATACATCCAATAATAACGTGAAACTGTAGCCAAACTTAAGTACCCAACAAATTTCATATCACAAAAATAAGGTTTAAGCGTATTATTGTTGTTTGTTCATATTTTTAAATTAGATAAAAGTGCTAAAATATCATTTCTAAACGTTTGTTATGGATTAAATAAGCAAAAGTTATTTACAAACCCTACAGCTTTAGCTTTAAGAAAATTTTAGACTCCATTTATATCTAAAAGAAATTGTATACACTTATACGTTAGTGTGTAGTTTGTATAGCAATCACGGTTATTGTTGATATTAATTAAATATTATTGCAATTAATTATGTCACAAAATATTAAATCTAAACTTACTGTTAAGGCGGCGGAAGAAGAGGAAGAAAAAGAGTTAGTTGATCCTCAGCAGCAGTTGAGAGATGAGTGCACTCAATCGCATTGTTTGGCATATCAAACCAAATTAAATGAATGCAATGATAGAGTTCGAAGCAGAAAGAAGACGGAGGAGAAGTGTAGCGAAGAGATGATCGATTATTTGCATTGCATCGATCACTGCGCCTCCAAAACATTATTTTCAATGCTTAAATAAATTGATAAATTGGTTCTTTAGATTAATGTACGCGCAAATTATCAATAATGACTTACGAATTAATTGAACTTTTTTTTTGTGTTTAGTTATCCATATTTGGTAATTTTGTGGACATAGAAATCGTATGTTTAAATAAGATTAAATTCTATTGAACGAAATAATTATCAATATATTTGTAGTACATTTAATTTTAATAAATTTTCAAATAATTAATAAATTTAAAGGGATTGATAATCTTGAATCGATATGCTTTGAATAAATGTAACGTATAGATTATATAGAATTTAAATAAAGTAATCGTCCATATATTTGACTAAATAAATTTTATTTTGTTAAAATATATAAAAAGTTAAATTAAATTCAGTTAATGCAACAATTAATGTAAATAATTAATAATTTGATAAACTCCTATAATAGTGACCAGATTTGCTTATTTAAGCAAAAATGTTACAAATTTTGTGTCATCATTTAATAGTACACAAAATGCTCGTTAATATGAATTAAAATCACTTTTAGCTTAAAATCAAATGATCAACTGCTCGATGCAACTTCAAAATATATCTATTGCAGTACTAAACCAATCTGAAAGAAATATCAATTTATAAAATTCATTTAGAGTTAGTTAATGCCTGATTCTATATTTACTTTATCTGATTCTATAGGAGGACACTTCCAATTAAACAAATAATATTGCAAATTTCCATCTCCTATACCAAACTTTAGTTTTTCAAGAAATTCTTTATTGTCCATCAAGTCTAAGGCATTAAAAACATCATATCCAGCCTAATAAAGTTGAAATGTATGAAAATAAAAACATTTAACAAATATATGGTAAAGAAAATACTAATAATACTAACATTCTTAGCGACAATCAATACATCTTGCATTATATCTTGAAGGCTAACATCATCGGAGCCAACGGTGTAGAAAGCGTACGCGGCTTTTATACTTTTGTAGTTTGGATGATGCATAACAGTTGATGGCAATGTATAGAAACTTGCAAATCCAATAATTTGTGAATCACCTTTCTTGCCATTCACATCCTTGCTTTGTCTCTGAACATCCATTAATTAAAACGATTATTTCAATCAAAACAAACAGTAATCTATCTATACCTCAACAACAAAGCTGTCCACAACATTATCTCTTGGTGTAAACCAATGCACCATTTCCTCCAAATCGAAAATCGGTGCAAGACTGAACTTACTAAGATAGTCACACAACAATTTCTGCACTTTCTTAAGGTCTTTTGATTGTAATTTTCTAAAACCTAGCGTTTTAATATCATCTGGTAATTTATAAAGTTTAACAGTTCTCTGCATTGTCAT
This sequence comes from Phthiracarus laevigatus, assembly GCA_034700185.1. Lineage (NCBI taxonomy): Eukaryota > Metazoa > Arthropoda > Arachnida > Sarcoptiformes > Phthiracaridae > Phthiracarus > Phthiracarus laevigatus. Next base: position 9,192 of record JAQIXJ010000635.1, read on the forward strand.
ATTGCGACTGAGATGAGAAAATTTAATATCAATAAGTTTCTTTGGATTGATCGATCGGTGCCAATAACGACAGGTGCCAATAGGTTTCGGTAGAAAAACTCCAGCCGTATAAACCGCTTGAAATATGCCGTTAAGGTTTACTCTTCTGGTTATCTCCCGAATCAATACCGGAGCCATTCTTTTCGAACGCAATTTCTTGTGTACGCAAAGAAAGTTAATTTCCACCATTTTTATAGTTCTACATTCGATAACACAATTAAATATAAAATGAATTTCTACCGCAATTGTAATCACATCCTAACATTGCATTACTTATCATAAACCCTTATTTTTGCTGGAATGGCACTTATAAAACCGACCAATTTATTGCTTTTAACGACGCGTACACCGCAATGCCATTCCTGTCTCCAACCCGGAGGCTTAAGAGCCCAGTGTAAGAACTCGGGAGAATAATCAAATCGAAACATGTTGTCGTCGTCTTCCACGTAATTTTCATTGAGCAACATATATAATTCCCTTAACTTAAAACAAAAAATATTTTCCATGAAATCAGTTAAACAAAACGGTTTTACTATACAATTGTTTCATTGTTGACGTCAAGAGTATCCCAAGTGAATCCTTGCGGAAGATTATACGAATCCATCCGAATGTCGTCTTTCGGTTTCGCCGATTCAATTGGTTCATTTGTTTCGGCAACTTCTTCCAGTTTAGGCACGGGTTGTGTCTCCCAAAACTCGTACCGCTTCTTCATGGCGTCTTCCGATGTCTTTGCAGGTCCAGGTTGGTATAGATTCAGCATTTCAACCGCTTTTTTAATGTCTTGCAACTTATTGAATGTCCAAGAATTAAGTTCTTCGGAATCAGTTTGTGGATTTTGTGGATTTCCGCCAATCGCGCCATCATTTTCCGAGTCATTTGACGTTTGTTTGGTCAATGACTCCGATTCCTTATCATCCAATTGTTCTTTGTTTTCATTACTGGACAACTCATCCGAATTTTGATTATCGTTTTTCGGTTTATCCTTTTTATCCTTCTTATGTCTGTTTCGCGATTTCTTCGTACTGTTGCTAAATAATAGGGTATACGACAATATTTCAATATAGACAACCATTCAAATGTATTTGGGAATGGGTTTTACCTGACACTGGTATGTGTTGTTTGATCGTTAAGTATTGCTTCACTACTGCTAACGTGATCGCCGTTCGAGTTACAAACATCCGATTTATTATTCATTATATTTCAATTTATATTTCGCTTAATGCGAGTAATTGCGTATTATATTTAATAGAAAATATATAACTATGAAATAATAGTAATAATTGATTAGTAATTGAAAAACATTTTATTGAGTAAACTCAACATAACAAACATTACAAAATTGAAATACGCTTAACGTTACCGTATATACTGTACAGTTCAGTACAGTACGTATTGATGCGTTCACTCACACTGTCTAGAAATTACGCTCAATTTACGAGTTTGTTTGTTAGTAAACCAGATCCCAAAATGACTGAAATGGTACTATTAAAGTCGAAAATTAGCGAATACGGACCTGATTCCGGTGGCAGAGTAAAGGGCACCACAATTGTTAAGCCAATAGTTTACGGAAATGTTGCGCGATATTTCGGTAAAAAGCGTGAAGAGGATGGACATACGCATCAGTGGACGGTTTACGTTAAACCGTATAAAAACGAAGATATGTCCGCTTACGTGAAGAAAGTTAACTTTAAACTTCACGAAAGCTATGCGAACCAGAATCGTGTGATAACCAAACCGCCGTACGAAGTGACTGAAACAGGTTGGGGTGAGTTTGAAATCGTAATCAAAATCTATTTCTTAGACCCCAATGAAAGGCCTGTCACTATATATCACATTTTGAAATTGTTTCAAACCGATAATAACGTTGTGATCAAAAAATATTTGGTGTCCGAATTCTATGACGAACTAATATTTCAAGACCCGTCGGTAATGATGCAACAGTTGCTTACCAGCACAAGACAGCTGACTCTCGGCCCCATTCGACACGAAACTGATTTTGAAGAGAAAAAGGAAAAAACAGTTCACGACTTACTCAGTGCTAAAAATAAAGTGAGGCTTGAAATCGCTGACTTCAAGGATAGATTAAAGGTAGCCAAAGATGCTATCGCTACGTATAAAGAAGAGATTGGAAGAACCGGTTAACTTTATTTTTTAATTCGTTTAAACATTATTTAAATTACTTTGACTTTTCATATTTATTGACAAAATAAATTTCATGTCATTTTATACGCCAATAAAATCTAATAAATATGTGATTTAATAAATATTCTTTCTTGAGAATTATTTTCTGGCAGTTTTAAACTTATAGTTTCCAAATTAAGACAAAAGTTTCGATTGACTTGTCAATCATTGTTCAAATCTCAATACTAAATGCGATGTGACGTGAGCTTAAAACTTTAGTATAGGTAACTACGTTATTAGTATAGTTTAGTAAATTGAAATTTAAAACTTTAAACAAATATAAACAAATTCCAACGGTGTGAGAGCATAGTAGCAATAATTTTTATATGTATTCTATTACAATATAGCTCTAAGAATAACCTATAGTAAACAATAAATGGGGTGTGAGAGCAGCAAAAAACTTTTCTGTAGCTTTAATTAAAGCTCGTCTTAATGAAAATAAATTAAAAATATGTGGTTTGCCAAAAAAATCTATGAATATATTTACTTGTCGTGCATTCGTAAAATACCTTAATTTGTTATAATTTTTGACTAAGCATTTGTTCATTAATATTTTTAAAATTAATAATTATAACAAATATTTATACTTTAAATGTCTAATTTAATTTGCAATACTAGGATTCATTATAAGGCAGATCCCAAATAATTTATTGTGAAAATGGGTGTTTTGTAATATTTAAGTCATTTTCTTGGAATTTAAGGAAGTGTTTCAAATAATTATCTTAATCTAAGGAGCTATTAGATCTAACCGTGAAAAGTAAAAACATTTATATGCCATACTTATGGTAAATCAATGCGAGTTTACGGTAAAAAGTGATTGCCGTTTCATTTTTACTCGCGATCGCGAGTATTACGCGGTCATAAATTAGAAAGTTTTAAAATTAAAATAAATTTATGTTTTTGCCTTAGTTTTATATCTAATGAAATGATTAATTTTTATTTTGCATTTTATAACAATTTGTTACATTTATACAGTATATATAACAGTTTGCGTATTTTTCACTTACCGTATAATTAAATTTATAATAAGAAATTTCTTGAATTTTTTATTTATGAAATATAATACATATTAACGTTATAAGATTACACTTTATTAAATAAAATTAAATTAAATAACAAAATAATAAGAAAATGCGACGTTAAATTAAAATTAAAAATAGATATTGTTTTAAACATTAGCTTTTCTAAGCTCTAAATATCCATTAATAATATCTTGAGATGACATACGAATTTGCGCAAATTCATCTGAATTATGGTACAACAAATTTGTTGCCGGATCTCTATATTTGGCCGGAAGACCACTCAAATCTGAATACTTTTTCGCCGGTTTTGACGATAACGTAGCGTCTAATGAGGCGTAACTCACCATTCCTTGTGGTGTCTTATCGCTGGCTATTATTTGTTTAAGATTCTTCCAAACTTTCGATTTTTTAGAACCACTCAATGATCCGCGATTCGCCACAAATTGTTTGTTTTTGAATGGATGAATTTTAGATATCAAGTCATTATTAGGATTAATTGATTTTTGATCGGTTGGTTCGATATTGGAATCAATGGGATCAGCGCTCAGATCGTGGGAAATACTACTGGAAGAAGCATTGTTAACAGCTGTACCCAACTTCTATTAACACCAAAACACCACATTTAATTATTTCAATATTAAAACGTAAAAATATTTTTGATTACCTCTTGAGAGATAACTTTTTTCTTTTTAACCATTTCTAACAAATTTAGCGAGGGTTAGCTATAATTTACATAATTATTTTAAAATATGAATTATATATAATATGTCTGTATATGAATTTCTATGTATAATAAGTTTAAGTTTTGGAAGATTATGCTGTATATTGTTTGATATAGAAACGCATACACGTTTACGAAAGTACTAATGTCACGCAATGTTTACGCATTCATAACTTTGTGTCAATTGAACAGTGAAGTCAATTTTATTTGAAGGGAAGAGAAACACATTGCTGTTTAGACGTACTTGCGCTTCAGTTTTTTGTTAGTTAAATCGATAGAACATGACGTTGTAGGGTCACGTGTTCATGTGTTGTTAGGGAAACAAACACAAAGAAATTGTAGTACAATTACAGAATGAAAAATGCACTAACGTTCAATAAAGGGTTTAAACATATCGCATACACAAATCAATTTTAGAGTAAAACACTTTACATTGTTTTCTCAATGATAATACTTAACAGCGCTAGTTTCAAAATTTAAAATTCAATTTTATTCTGTAAGGGAATTCAAAACTGGTTATATGTCGCTTTTCAAGTTGCAAAGTTCTACTTTCAATAAAAAACCAGGTTTTAATTATACAGTTCGGATGATAACATAAACATTCAACAAATATTTACTATAATAAAAGCTGACTATGTTACGGATCTGCGCATATTTTTGCGCATAGTAAGTATTATTAGTGAAGCATTATACTATAGTATTGATAGTTATGATATTGTTTACATAAAGACTAAGGCTCGGAAATTTAGGTCAGAAAAATGATAAATTCGGTCGGTTAGAATTTAGATCCAATTTCGGTTAATTTTGGTGTACTCTAATTTTATATAAACGAATTAATTTTTAAAATTCTATAAATTTCGATGTTTTCATGTGTAAAATAAATTCTATTTTCACGTAAAAACCTTTTGGAAACAGAAAAGAGTTAAAAACTTGCGATTGAATGAGCTGATCTGATGAAAATAATCCTAAATCTGGATTTTTTTGTAAAATGAATTCTATAGTTTATTCTGTTTGAATTCGATTTTGTTTTCATTTTTAAAAATAATACTTATTGAATAAAATAATACTTTTATAAAAAGAAAAATTCGTGAAAATTATTCAAAATAACAGTTTAAAACTTGTTACGTGAAAATCGGTTAATAAAGTTTATTTTCGGTTATTTCGGTCAGAAACCTCAAAATCGGGTTTTCGGTCAACAAATTCCTTTAAATTAAAAAACGTATAAAACTTGTTTAACTGAAATTTAAACCTATAAAACTTTTTCGGTTAAACCCGAATTTTTCGAGCCTTAATAATCACTAAAAACTAGTTATGCTTATATACCAAATTTTTTAAATATATTATTTTCCTATATTAGTCTAAAAAATCAAAATATATTTATATTCTATTCCTATTCCATTCTTTAAATTAAAACTAATTTTTATTCTATTCATATTCCATTCAGAATTTTTAAATAATTCTATTCCATTCCAATTCCAATCTTCTTGTCATTTTTCGCGCATTTCTATTCTATTCCTATTTCTATTTTTTGTAAAATGTGATCGCTGTCGTGTTCTATGCTTAATACGCACGCAACAAAACTCACTGCAAAGTTATTTTCTGAACTGAATGATGGGATCTATTATGGTAATCTTGAAACGTATTCAAATAATTTGATTGTTTATCAAAATTAAAACTGTCTAATTTATTCTTTAAATTAATAATAATTAATAAAATTAAAAATAAAAATTGCAAGTTAAATGTCTATACTTAAAATATATTTCTGTTTTATTCCAATTCTATTCCTTCATAATTAATAATCCTTAAAAATGAGCTTATGTATTTGACAATGTCTGTCTGTCCGTCCGTCCCGGTGTCCGCAGTCTTATATTGATAAATGAATTTAACCTTTTAATAAAGGGATTTGAGATCATAGAAACTAATTAATTTATCACACTAGTATGCATAAGAAAAAGTGAGCTATCTATGAATGTGTGGTACTTGTTCTATTCTATTCTTATTCTTTTTTTTATAAAAATTTTTGTTTCTATTCTATTGTTTCGTTTATTTTTCGCGCATTTCTATTCTATTGTTTCGTTTATTTTTCGCTCATTTCTATTCTATTTCTATTCCTATGCCTATACCAAAAATACTATACAACACTACTAAAAACCTGTTTGCCACTGTAGGACTGTACTGAAAAACTGGTTTTCAGTGATTAATAATACGTGCAAGAATAGTATTATTTATCCAATCATTGTTGTAAGCTATTTGTTGTATGTTTACGTTTTAATCCTAAAGGGTATACGATTTCTAATCCCAATCAATGAATTTATTTATATACTGTTACAGTAACAGTATAGCAGCCACTAATCAATTCTATTCATTTTTTCGGGAAAACGTAAGTCAAAATTGTTTTGACTCGTTAATAATTGGTTGTGTAAGAAAAATAAAAAAATAACCGCCAAGTTATGACCTCATTGCAGAACACTTACTAGAAATTCACGATTTAATATTATAGTTATATACTGTACTATTAGGACACTAAAGTGTGCTAAACATACAGTACAGTAGCATTTAGACGTGATTTTTTGCTATAATGAACTAAAAGTCGCTTTTATGGCTGCTTCAAAGCAGAAATCAGAAAATCGTGACTTTAGGAAAAGTTAAATCAAATTTCGTTTATATTTTTCTTCAGATGCTCATCTTAAGAGTGAAATTTGTCAATTGGAACTAAATATGTTAAAAATTGCACACCATTAACGTCATTGTATTGCATTCAACCGACTGGAAAATCAATGCTTTGCGCTTTTCCTATAGGTTGACGAGAGAAAGAGCGTAGAGAGAGAGGAGAAAGAGAGAGAGAGAGAGAGAGAGAGAGAGAGAGAGAGAGAGAGAGAGAGAGAGAGGAGAGAGAGAGAGAGCGGAGAGAGAGAATGTGAAGTGAAGAGCGCTGGAGAGCTATTTGAAAACCAAGTCTGTAAAACACTTTTGCATCACTATCTCATGATTTATTGACTACTGACATAAGGCTCGTTTCCGTCCTTTTAACATACATTCAGCACAGAAATGTCTGCCCCATTCACAGTTAAAACTAGTGATAACTAAGCGAAAATGTAATTCAAAAAAACGAGATATAAACGACCGAACTTTACAAAAAAAAGTTGGTTTTACTGCAGACATTCCTGCATATAATTCGCTACTTAACAATAATTATATACATGTTATAATAAGTTGCATAATTGTTACTTCATATATCTTATACTAAATACTAAATATATTGTGAGAAAAAATTCAAAGTGATTGATAGACAACACAATACAACATTTATATTATATATGATAAGGTATAATTTAAAAGAATAATACAACATATCTATCTATATAGTAAAAGAAGATGAAAAAATCTACATTAACTAATTAACTCACAACTGACTACAGTGGCTATTATTGGCTATAGAATAATATAATATTAATTATAATTATAATAACTATTATTTTTTTTATGATAGGAAAAACTCTCATTATAATTCTATCAATAAATTCCTTAAACTTAGTTATTTCTTATACTTTTTTAGTTTTGTACACATTACGTTAAAAAGTTTTGTTAAAATTAAAATCAGAATCAAATATGTAAATCACACAAAACACAACTATCAGGTAAAATCAAAATTCTTTGTACTCTACAAAATATTAAAACTTCGAATCATTTATAGCGATAACAAGTAAACTTAAATGTTTTAGCGTTAAATAGTAACATATTAATCATAATTAACGATGATTTTGGTTGTAATTGAACTGAGAAGTGATAGAAGGAGGCGAACCAATATTCCTAATCACGATCTTTGGAGTGTAACGATGAGGATCAGGAGTGATCACTGAATAATTTTTATGGTTATGATGATGATGATGATGATGATTACGACTATGATTACTGCCAGTACCAGACATCACTGATTTTTCTTTTCTGGCAGCCGATAACGTAAAGTTTGTTGCAGTGGCTGTCGATGTTGTTGTCGTTGGTGTTGACGATGAGTTACGTGACGCAGTCTGCGATGATTGGTTGGGCAGAATTTTAAACGACGGATGCTGTTTATTAGGAGCAGATGATGGAGGAAACAAACCGCGATGTTTATCTAAAACAGCTGGATTTACACAGTGCTTTGGTTTTGGTGGTGGAATATCATAAATTGCTCGCATCGATGACATAGAAATTGGAGCAGTTTTCTGAGCCGTTTCTTTTCGATTTGTTGATAAATCCAAAGGACAGTTTGGTGGAGACGATGACGAACTTTTGTTTGATTTAATATCCGTTAAACAACAATTATCACTTTCTGGTTTTGGACTAGGAGTGGGAGGAGGAGACGCTAGAACTGCCGAATTTGTTGAAAGAGATGTCGAACATAAATTCGATGCTTGTTTCGATGAACCATCGGACGACGCGCTTAAAGATTCAGGTGTTTTTATTGATAGATTAGACGATTGCGGTGAACCAATGTCAATATCATCACAACTTAATCTAATAATATCACTTCCACGCCCACTATCGATGTCATCCAATTCTAAAGTGACTTTACTGGTTCCGACTTCATTTTCACAGCTATCATCGTTGGGCACATCGACCACCAATTTTCTGCCATCCAGTGAATTATCGTCGTCATCGTCATCGCCATCGTTATTCGAAGAGTTAGTGGCAAACTTTAATGAATTCGATTCATTTTTCGTGACATCAATTTTACCATTTTTCTCGACAACACACTCATTTGTTTTCACAGCATTATCTGCAACAGCAGGTTTTGAAGTGTTATTATTATGCGTTTCTTTCTTTATTTCAAACTTATTATTTTTATCCTTAATTTTAGCGTTGGCACAATTCTCCAGTTGTGCAGACTTGGTTGATATCCGTATAACTAAATTACCCGTATTAGTAGTAGCACTGGTAACCGCTTTTATTGCACTTTCATCCTGAATCTTATGCACGGATGAGCTCACACCACTTTCATTTGTAGTAGTACTCACTTTGTCATCGTTCACCTCATTAGCAGTGATCTTAGTTGAACCTGTGGTTCCAACGGTTTTTGTTTTGTTCAATTCGAGCGTCGGTGTAGTACTGGTTACATTTACACTGACACTCTTCGCTGTGACACCAGATGCTATCTTATTAACGATTTGATTAATTGACGCGCCTTTCGCTAAAGGCTGTGATTGCGATGTTTTCGTCGCACCAGTTTGAACCAATGCTGACTTTGTTGGACAACTTGTGTTTTGCAAATCCGATTCTAATAATTTTGATTGCGAATTATCTTCATTCAAATTTTGCTTTTGTGCATTCGATTCCGCACTTTTTATTTGCGCTTTATTACTGCTGGTAATATTATTAGGCGGTGAGGAGGAAGTTATTTTGTTAGATAACGAAGCAGTGGCTGCTTTTGGTTGTGTTGGAAGTTTTATTCTGATAGATGGTGGCGATAGTGGACTCGAATGCTTATGCGGTTTATTTGAATGTGTTTGAACTGATGGAGAAACAGATTTGTTGTTCGATTTGTTGCTATGTTTGCTAACAACAGTCTCAGATTTCGCTTCTTTACTGTTCTTCGCAGCTTCGTTTAGGCTAACTTTTAGAGATTTTGCGTTCAGTTGCTTTGGTGAGACAAAAGTTCCACTTTTAGTAATTTTCAACGGAACAAAAGTACGCGAACTCGCGGTCGCAGTTGATGTAACCTTCTCAGGTGATAGTGAAGGTAATGCGACAGAATTAGTGGGTGGTCTCGATTTTGTAACGGCTGACGAGTTTGATAGTGATTTGTTAATACCCTCAGTCTCACCTGTTGTAGCGATTGTTGAAGATGTAGTTGGCATTGAACGAGACGATGAGGTGACTGTATTACGATTCAACTCACGAACACTAACTATATTTTTTGTAGCACTGTTTTTATTATTAATTTCAGTTTCATTCATAGCAAAATTGGGATGTGGTGTATGTGGTGGCGATTTTGTGCCAATCAGAGTGCGAACGTCGAACGATGACGACTTACGAGACGATCCATTCTTTTTATTTACTGATACGTTACTCCCAGTTGTCTGCGAACATGCTGTGGCAGTCGTTGTGCCAATTGTTTCTTTGTTGACATTCACATTAGTAACACACTTCGCGACTTCTTCTTTAGATGACTTTGACGAAGCACTTAATCCATTATTCAATGCGTTAGTAGAAAGTGATTTATTTTTATCGGTATTGATTCTGCATTGACGCAGAGAATTCACTGTCGATGAAGACGTAGTTAATGGTTTAGGAGTAGTAATCATATTTGAATTAATAGCAGCGATGGTTTGCACGGGTTTGGGCGTTGCTATCAAATTTGTTGGCGTATTTGCGGGCAAAATTTTTCGTAATTTTTTCGGCGGTTCATCCGTTTGTAGTGAATGAGAATGAGAACTAGTCTTATGCACAGACTTGGATATCCCTTGAGGTGTAGCTGCTGTTGGAGATGAAGTAAAGCGATATGTATTCACTGCAATAGCACTAATAGTATCCGCATTTTTGGGCGTAGCAATAGATCCCTTGGTTGATGTCACGCCACTTGCTTTACTATTGTTACTATTACTTAAATTCAAAGTGGCCGCACCTGTCATTATCGAACTCGCAGTGTTTGTACTGCTTGTGATGGTAGTGGTAGTGGTGGTGGTAGTAGTAGTAGTGGTGGTGTTGGTATTGCTGTTGCAAGATGTCGATGTCGATGCCGCCAATTTAGGCTCACTCTCACTCTGACTCACTTTCCTATTATTGTTACTGTTATTCAAATTACTATTTGTATTAGTATTGATAACACTGGTAACACTACTGCCATTCCCACTCTTTGATTCAATAGCATGTGGATGTGTTGTCTTCAATCTCTTTATCGGTCGTTCACATATACGATAAAAGAGACGCATTGGATCGCTCTATGATGAGAATGTGTGAATGAAATAAACGAGTGAACGCGATGCGATGTAAAGCCACGCAACCATTCAACGATCCAGCCATGCAATGATTCCAATGTAACAATTACCAGAATATAGCAAAAAGAAAGATCAATACATAAATAGAGTAATAGACGAAATACGACGCAAGCACTCAAGTGTCATGATATGGATTTGTGTGTATACTTCCAAATTCTACCAAACTGTACGGTATATACGGTAATACTAGACTATTCTCTTTATGGTATTGTACTCAACAACAATATACATCTAAATGTCAGGCCATAAGCGACAGCTTTTACTTTACATAACTTTACTTTACATATCGGAATAATAAATAGTAGTTATGGATATAGAGAGGGAGAGACAACGAGCAATGCAAGGGAGAGACGGAGAGGAGAGACAGCACTACAACACTACAGTAGAACACTGTACATACCCTTCTCCACGCATATATGTACGCAACATCCATCAATGTGTAATCCTCGCTTAGAATATCTTCCAAATACATTATGTCCACCTACGATAAATGAATAGATACAAAACCGGATTTAGATCTCAACAATGTATACAACTATTTTATAAATGTTTGCTTTCAATGTTTTGGGCGCAAAACGTTATGTGTTTAATTTGTTTGTGTAAATATCAATCAAAAAACTTAACAAATTTTCAAGTTTTTAAAGTTTTAAAAAGTAAATTTTTTCTCAAATTAAACTCTTGAACTTGTAATGAATTTTTAATTAAATTAACCGCAAGCAAGATAAGCTAAAATAATGTCCATATACTAAAATTTATGAAAATAAGTTGTCCAATATTTAAACAACTGTATAGTACAGTATATTTACTTGATGTCATTAACTAATCGATCAATCATTAATGAATGTGTGATTACATTGTATTGTGAATGAATGGAGCAATTATTTACTAAATAGTGTTTAGTACTAATTAATCAAATGGTAGTTATTGTTTATGATTAGCATTTAAAACTAACATAATTCTTAACATTATATAAGTTCATAACTAAGAAGTAATATTTGCTACATCTTGACATTAATGTATTGATGTGTTCTTTCTTTTTGTTAATAACGTAGATATCGGTTACGAGGTTGAGGGGAGGAGGGACTAAATGCTTCAGGTTTCAAGTTTAGTTGCGGTTCGTATCGTGACTGAACGCTCTTCCTCAATGAAAGAGTACGTCACTAGACTCTAACTTTATGTAAAGTCCTTCACTATACTCAATAACACAACTTTTTGAGGAGAGCTTGCGATTTTAAATTAGGGAACAGAAATGTGAAATGTGTGCGAAGAACGCACTGCAACTGCACTCTAACTGCATTTAATGCGTGTACTCGTACACTACAGCATATACTTATACTGTACGGTATAACTACGGTATAACTAGAGATCCATCAGACAAGCCCTTAGAGGATTAATAATAATGCATTCCTCTGCCCCGGTGTTTGGATTAAAAGCAGCCAAAGTTCTTCTAAGTGTAATGTGTACGCATGTACAGTATTGTCATGTTTGCATTTATACTCAACGCTCAAATGCACTGATTTTCACCACTACTTTATCTTTCATACATTAATATCAGTTTTATGCACTTTCTTATCTAAAAATGTTGTTCGCGCTGCTAAACAAAGCTTCGAATTATTACTGTATATGCACTGCATATACAGTATAAAGAGTGCACTTTTCCCAAATAACTCGTAAGCAAAAATCAGGGTTTCTGCAGATAAAGGGCGCAAACAATTTTATATTTAAAGCGAATAAATAGTTACCTAACAATGCTGTTTAAAATTAAAAAAGAAAAAGCCTAACGCACGCATTAACAATGAAAGTTGTATTAATGAACAAATTTTCTAAGGTTTCTTCAAATATGCGCTCTTTTTAATTATAACGAAATGCATTATTAAAAGCTGAATGTAATTTAATATGCAGTAAAGGCTACATATAGTTTATATAAATTTAAAATATTACATATTAATTTCTGATATAATTTGCAAAAAGCAAAATATATAATTTTATGCTCGAATAATCAATAAATCAAAATAAGTTTCAAAAACAAAATAAATTAAATATCAATTACAGATATAATTTCTAACTCGTAAGATTATAGGACCATACCTTTGGCGCTAAAGGAGGGGCGCGCAACTCGCGCCCACCTAAAGGTAGGCGAAATAAAACCTAATTTAAAACACTAACTCTACTGTAATTTCAAATTACTGTACAGTAAGTAAGGTTATATTCACAAAACAATTCTAATTACAGCATTACAGCATTTAAATATTCCCAATAAAACATTACTGTAAAAGTTATTTTCTTTGCTAACATTCAAAATAGAATTATAGTAACATATATTTTACTGAATTATAAGAATAACTAATAAACTATATCGAATAAAACTATTAAAAATAAAACATTTAAATTTACAAAGATATTTTTTATTGCAAACTTTAGAGGTTTCACTGTAATACTGTATAAGTTTTTATGTGCAAAAAAAACAAAATTCACGCTCTTTATCAACAATGAGAGAACACATCACATGTTATCTTTATTTTCAGAATATTTGAAAAATAAATTTTGTAGATACTGTAATAATTAATATCGTTTTAACTGCAATTCACAACAATACATAATGTAAAATTGCATTAAACTTTTTTAAAAAAATTATGCATTGTTCGTGACCTTTATCTGCAGAATACCCAAAAAGTCCAATAAAATTTTTAGAAACTCTAATAATTTTGCCAATTAATCTTTAGTTCATAATGTAACAAAAGATCAAATGAGTAAAGGTTATAAAAAATAAAACGTGACATTGCCCTTATTAAAAGTGAAATGTTAGCGTTAGTGGTCCCGTATCTCGTCTAATGATGCGCCACTACTTCCAACAAATTATTTTTTAAAAATATTTCATTGTTTATAAACAGATAAAAGTAGTTATTGTTTGCATTCATAATACTGAAAGGCAATAAAGCAAAGCGTATAATTATCATGGCTGGCATATTATTAATAATCAAAATGATCATAATAAGCATAAAAGAGCTATTCATAAACAATATCTGAAACCATTTGATACAATAAAATTTAATAAATTTATTGAAATTAAACAAATGGTACGCATTCATAAAATCAGAAATAAAAATTTTAATCAATTATGCCTACGCTTGTTTGTTCACGAAAATGTGTAAATCACTTAAACTTAAAATTACGCCCATTAAAATTTTTATAAAATAATATACAAGAAATTTAATATAAAATTAAAAAAGTACAATAAAATTTCGAAAAACTAATACAACGTTCAAACAAATGAGTTTCAATAAATAGTGCGGCAATCGATATATGAAAAAGATAGTAAGCTTTCAAAAAAAAGTGAGACACAGTAGAAGCGTTATCCTTAAGGCGGTTTTTAACATTATTACGGTCCGCTGCAGATTCTATTGGAGTGCATTATCATAAACGAGGCGAACTTTATCTCATAGACTCTTCATTAAATGAGCTTATTTTTAAGGGGCGACTCTGCAATTCAATTCATTTGAAAGACTAGTCTCAAACTCTATACTTAATTATCTGAAAGACGGCTGGTTTTTTAAATATTACATATTTTTTTCTCGCTCTCTCTCGTCGGCGTGAGATTTCTTATCTTATATTGCTTTAATATGAAGGACAAGTTTGCTTTTACAAAAAATAAAATGCAATATGAAAACTAAATACCAATTTATAGCAATGTCATCAAAAACGCTAACATATCTTTTTAGCATACCTTATATGTGTTTGGAAGACCGTATTTTGTTGCTATGAATTTTTTAAGGTGTAATATTGATATTCCTGCGGGACATAACAGATAACGTCTCATCGTTTCCTGAAAATCAAAATTATTTTTAATATCGCTCGCAAATCAACCATCAAATATTATAAAAAGGAGTGCGATCGCGAAAAACAATTTTTTTATTCAATAAGTGGAAAGTGAGATAGACTTACCGTTTCACTGCTTTTTTCGGTCTGTTGATTGGCAGGAGTAGCGCGATATCCATTCTCTGGAATTTGGTTGTCTCTATTGGGTACAAATAATTGAGAGAAAACATTTGTTAATCACAATGTTAGTTAAAAATGCGAGGAAATCCTGTCATATATTCGCGCTGCAAAAGCACTGAGAAAAACTAACGTTTGGAAAATAATTTGGAAAAAAGTTAATGTCAAAGTTAGCACATGCTTAAAGAAATGCAAGCCACGAGTCTCTATCTCAACAAACGTAAGCCATCATTGAAAAAGCAAAAGTTAAATCTTGGCAAATGCTAAATATAGCAAAAACTCTGTTCGCGATCATTCATTATAATGTCAACATATGAATAACTCGAAGCATCATTTAGCTATTATATTCGTTTTAAGATTTCAATGCCAATGAAATAACAATCCTTATAAGCTGTTAACAACAATTTATCTCGCATTGCTTTTCCCATTGCTCTACAAAATAGCAAAACAATCACTATTATTAACAGGATGTTACTCTCGCCTAACTATGATTTAGCATTACTGGAGAAACAAAGCAAGTGCTACGCAATTACAGTATTACGTTACCTAACTATAACGCTAACTCTAATTTACTATAAGATATGCGTAAAATACGAAAATTAAGTTAGAGAATCAGATATGATATAATCACTTACCCGTATCCGTATTCCAGTGATAAACTAATTTTATCGTGTGGCATATAAAACATTTTATGCTCTGGAAGTTCTCCGCGATCCTCAGCATTCGTAGACGCTATGAGTAAATTAAAATTAACCAATATATGCATTTTAATTTGAATAAAGCTATAGCCGCACAATAATTCTATGACTGGGGTGTGGAGTGTAGTCAATTGAATGTTATATTCAAATCTTTCCCTATTCAACAAATATGGAGAGATACCAAAACTACAGTGTAGACGAATTTCAACCCTAACTTAACACAATGCAAATAAAACCCTACATTTATGGAATGATTTTAAAAATACTTAAAAATTTATTTATTATAATATAGCATTAATTAAAACAATTTCTATACGCATTACGCATAGAATTGAAAATAATGGATTGTATGGATTACACACCTGCTTCTGGATGATTGGAATAAAATTCTCTTCTTCGCTGCATTTCGTCTGAAACGAAATAATTAGAGTTTAGTTAAATTAGTGTGTGGCTATAAGTTGCGGGGACAGTAATAATATTATTAGATTGGGGTTTGAGTTTGAGGTCTTAGCCGTATTCCGTACACTAATAATGAATAAATAAAGTGAAGTAAAAACGAAATGAATGCATAGATGCGATCTCCGAACTCAACCAACCATACCAGCGAACCAACAAAACTTTTGCTGTCACTGATGATACTGTGCACAGAATGATTGCTGTAAAGTTGGCTTCGCATCTCTAGTCACTCAATTGAATAAAACTACAAAAGTTGAGTGCATTCGCAGTGGCATTTGCTTTTCGCAGTCACACTAATACTAACGCTAACTATTCATTAAATGCTTGAATAATAAATCCAACTCCAATTTCGCCAATTAGCAAATATTATAGTATATGCTTTTATAATTCATCAAAAACTATATATATATATTTCAAAAACTAATATGCATTCAATCAAAACTTACTTTTAAAAACATCGGGTATTAATTTGTAAATGATATCTTGTAATGCTTTATCAGATCTATAAAAACATTAAGCGATTTAGATATCTATTTATACATACAGTACATTACGGATACAATAATAATAAATGTAATGATAAGGATTACCTAATATTTGAAAGCGGCTTTGTTTTATGAACTTGTATTTCACAAATAGGGCAACATTTGTTGGTCTCGAGATATTGAACTATACATGATTTGCAGACTATTTTCCAAATAGATATATAATGCAAAAAAATTATAGTTAAACTTGTTTTAGCGAAAACAAGGTGGAGTTTGATGCTTATCTTACATGAATGCAGACATTCAACAATAGTCGCCGCATCAATAAAATATCCATTGCAAAGTATACACGTCAGCCCAGAGTTTATATCTACCAGTCGAGTTCTTTTCCGAGATGTTTGCGGTGATGCTGCTAATGATGCACTCGGAGATGTTGATGATGACGATGATGTCGATAATGGACATGTCATGTGCTGTTCAGCTTTTCGAGACATTTCGCGTTTTCTAGATTTTTAAATAATGCATTCAAGTTAATTCAATTCATTGTTACCAAAAGTTATAATTATTATTTTTTTAAAATTTTGTGAATCCCTAAAGAATTTGCTAACATTAATTAAGCACTAATTAAAACTATTGTATGTCATTTCTTGCAAAAGCAATGTTTATTAGCGGTTTATTATAGAAAGTTTCATGTTATTTGATTCGGTTCAGATCACTATTTTTTCTTATTGGTTTTCACTGTCGACGCTCTCATAAATTAAGCCGATTAAACGTCAGATCACAGATCGACTTAATAAATATAAATAAAATTCGGTTCAACTAGAATTAGTCCGGATGTTGAATACGAGGAAAATGAATTTTATACCACATCCACTAAAAATATAATAATATAGTATAACAAAGTATTAAAGCGTAGACAATAAAATAATTATTAAAAAATCGATGCTCTGTATATTTTTTAAAAAATCAATAAAAATAGCAATAAAGTTAGCTTTTCCGATATAGCTTTAACATAGGCATATAAAAATATCCTTTAATAATTTAAACATAATTTTACCGATCATATACAGTCATGTTAAAATTGAATATTTTATACACAGTTTTTTTTGTTTGAAATGCGTTATTACGTTAATATGAATGCAGTAATTATTGCAATCTTGCAATCAGCTATAAAATAAACGCAACATTAATAGCAAATGGCAAAAATATTTTTTCATGATTTCAAAGATCGCAAAGAATTTAAATGAAAAAATATCATACAATAAAACAAAATGACAAAATTGAATAGCAGTTTAATTTTAAAGTTACATATAATTATGATTGAGCGCATTAATCAGCATAACAATTGGGCTTTCAAAACACTCGGGAACTACAGTAAGAAACTTATTTTAGTTCTGCTCTCCTCATTCACTTAATAATCGCAAAAAGCACTGGAAAATTGTTATAAATTGCGTACCATTTATTGGATTATAAAATCAGGTGTACTATAAATCATACGAACGTATTTTACAGTACATCGCAAAAAGACATACTCGTTTAAGATTATTGTGGCGTAAGCGCTATAATTTTTTAACGGTCATAAAACAACAAAATCGTATGGTTTAAGTGAAAAAATTGTAGATAAGTTTGATTACGCGATAACCTTTAATACTATTAGACCATTGAATATTTAATAAAATAAGGTTCAGTATGGTTTGGCAGAACAAACAAATATTGAATGGCGTAAACATTGCAGCTGTTAATACAATAAACTGGAAGAATAGGCGCAAATGTGATATAATGTATTACAATAGTGCTGTAATAAATGGGCTTAAAAGAAAATGAATAAAACTTTAATATACAATAGACATCTCAACAAGTTTTGGCGTAACTTAGAAAAGTGCAATAACGTACAACTCGTGTTTTTGTGAGTGCACTACCAGTATATTAGCAAACTATTATAAGTGGTATACAGTGGTAAATAGACAACGTTATACTGTACTGTACAGTACAGAACTGCTATGGAAACCATAGCAACCGTATCGAGTTATGCAGCATCAGCGCAATATATACTCATAGACATAGACATTGAGAGCACACATCACATGCAGATGCCATCCAACACATCACACGCATTCACAAGAGACTGTCAGTGTCGACCATTCATTCATTCATTGTGACTTTCATTCATATATATATATTTTTGTCGCAATATTAATACAGTATATATTTTGGAAATCAATAATTAATATTCAATTACTTCATCAGAAAAGAAACAAAATATAATGAAAAAATTAAAAAGTAGGTTATAAACAGTGGAATGTATGCGTGACTTTAATCCTAAACATTTAGTTTAACTCATATCGCTCTTATTCTCCTTAATTCTCTCTCATTTTCTGGTGGAATCGCAATCGTGTTAAAAGTTTATTTGCTTCCTTATAGTTGTACGCAACTAATGGCAACTCACGTCAATGCCTCAAGCATTGCATTGCGAGCATTACCACCAGTATTGCGTTACACCAACACTTTCCCAACGCATGCAATCAAAATCCTAAATCTATTTTATTAAACATTAAACATACAAAAAAAACACATATCGTATCGAAATTATGTTTTTTTTAAAAAGCTATAATCGTTTAAATTATCAATTTTTAAACGCTGAAAATCTTTATCGTCTTTTTTTTGATAATACTAGTTATATAAAAGATGGAATTTAATATTCGTATGATACTAACGAAAAATAGCAATAATTGAGTTGAAATCCTGTTTTTCAATTGAATTAGTTTGCAATTTGAGAAACTATAACGCATGCGCAGTTCGGTGTCATCACTGCCTGCATTGGTAACACAAAGTTAACGTTAGCATTGCTTTACTGTTAGCAATGCTGCACAACAGAAACTGCACTGCATTTCTCTCTATTTCAGTGTATTGTTGTGGACCTCCTGGGATGTAAAACTATCTAAGAAATGATACCACCACTGAAACGTTAACTTTCAGATGCTTGCGATTGCAAACAACATTTTAGTGTCAGTTTCGAACACTTCCGCAACAATTTTTATTTTCGCCCAACTTTTAACACATTAAATACTAATAGAGTAATACTTTATAATACTTTATAAGTTTTTATTAGTGAAATGAGTAATGATTCGCACATGCAATGCGCGAATTGGTGGTAAATTTTTGTGGTAAACACTATAATTATTGGCAAAAGTTGTCCATAAATAACTATAAGCACAGATGTATGCAAATGACAGACAAGTATAGGCATTATTTGCCGATTGACTACTTTAGAGAGTTATTTGTGCGCAATTGGAGACGACGTTCACTGCTTCGCCACAACGTTATGGGCAAACATACAGTAACTGTAGTGAATGAGAAAGAGAGACCAAAGTTTTGGGGCATTTCAGTCGATTGGGATTCTGGTGGCAGTTCTGCCGCGACTGAAGCAGCAGTACTACCACTGCAGTACAGACACCTGCCTTTATTCACACTAATGCTTGAGGGGTTAGTTATGCGTTGAGGATTAACTATTACTTTTTAATGCGCAAAATGTATAGGATATGAACACATACTATAAGAATATATGAGAATATATGACACGCATCACAAACTATGTATTTAATGATTAGTTAATCAAAACTGTAGTCTATGTGCGCCTCAACTCAACGCTAACATACAAGTGATTATCGTTATTTTTTTGGTTGTTTTCGCTGCCAAATGCCTGAATGCCTCGCAGCCAATAATTGTTTGCCACTTTTAAGTTTTCCAGCACATCAATGAGAAATCGGTTTATTTGGACATTTGTTAAGAAAAACAGCGGCGTTGGGTGAGAGTTGTGATTGTGAGGCACACTATCGTTGGTTTTATGGCACCCCATCAACACTCAAGCCTTATCTTACGGCCTAAGCTTAAAAGAAACTCCCATTTCATGCGAATCATGTGAACAGTTTGTGCACATTTTTTCCACAACTAAAAACTGAAAACCT